>JALLPD010000529.1:0-15529 GCA_036940065.1 Cyclotella cf. meneghiniana
ATTCCACTGACCATTTCAGGAAACTGACCATAATTGACCAAAATTATCACAAACCAGGGCTCTTTGTTGAGAAAAATTTTGTAATTTTCACCTATTAGTGTCAATTTTACACAAAAAAGGGAATACACCCAAATGCAATTTGTGTTTTTATGTTTTTGGTATGCTCCAATATTAGAATGATTTTTATTGCACTGCTCTAAGTCTAGAATCCTACTTTTTTGATCTGTCATCCAATTTCCTTCAATTTCAGTCCCCCTAGATGAGGATATAGGATGGCATCATAAATGAATGTAGACCACGACAATTATGATGGCAGCAACGGCGATCAATAAATCTTAGGAGAATCATGGCTTTGCCAGCCATGCCTGATGTCATACCTATGGTTATTGTGTTTTGTACCTTTATACAGCCTTCAGGTCTGATTTTCTGTAGCAGGATTCTTACAACACCAAACTCACTGAGTGTACTTGGAGTAGCATGTATGGCTAGAGTATGTAAAGTGTATTTTTGCCATCTGCATTTGCAAAGCCAAGCATGTGAATCATACCACACTGCCACTAAATAATGGTAGGATAAAGTATAGTATCAGTACAGTATCATATGTCACGTAGCAGTATATGTTTGTTGTGCCACTTTGCATGGTAGTGTAGTAACAGACCAGAGACATTGACTCTGACAGCATTTGTGTGCAGTAGTCACAGGTTGTCCCTGCACAGAATAAAAAATCAGGCCAAAACTGCAACAACACACTACCTCACATGTCTTCATTATGAACGAAGAGAGCATGGACCTATCATCAATTGTAGAGGACTTCATCTACAAAGCAAAGGATGATCAACAGATTGGTCCATTCTTTGGCAACAGATCAGATGGAAGGTCACTTCTTCCATGAGTTGTTTGGATGTGGCACTCCTATTGCCTTTCAACTTTGGAAAATATTGGATGAAAATGTATTTGTCCCTGAATCTGGGCAGATTCATCATCTGCTCTGGATACTGTTTATGAAACAGAACCCAACTGAAGGAGTTTCATGTGATGTGGTAAGGGGTTTAAAGGGCAGTGTCAATCCCAAGACCTACAAGATATAGGTGCACCCCTTCATTGAAGCCTTGTCAGACCTTGAGCCATATGTGGTAAGTTTTATCTTATTCTTTTACACTGCTAGTGATTGAATTTTTCTAATATTATTGTGGATTTAACTTGAGAAAAGGTATCAACATGATTAATATATGCTCTTTGCATCCAGACTGGCGATATGTGTTGAATAAATGGTATTTTCCTGTGGAAAAATATTCTCATATCACAGCTTTCTCTGGTATGGCGACCATCCTTGAACCATTGGAATGGGTCAAGGCTGATGATGGATGTATTGGAGAGGTACCAGAGAGGGTAAGATGTCCAAAGTGTGTAACCATGCCCGATGAGATAAATCAAATGAAGTGTTTTGTGAGACAATGGCATGCGACTGTTTACAGGAGGATGAAGCAGTGGCAAATTTTGAAGGGAGTTTTCAGGCATGACTGCATCACATTGCATTTGCTGCTGTTGCTGTAACCTGGGCAGGATGGCACAAATGAGGAAGAGGAGCATGATGACAGAACTGAAGAGGAGGATACTCAGGATGAGGAGTTCTTTGAGGCATGCATGATGCAGTTGTTAATTCCAAAAATTTAAAAAAGAATACTCTGAATAAATCTGCATTCACTATTCTAATTCCCTCAGCTCCTGGATTGCATTGATGTATCGATGCAGTGGTTGTTGTCTTCTTGAGTTGGCATCATTTTGTTTGTCTGTGCAAGCGCAAAACTTTTTCACAGAGCCATACCATGAAAACAACATTATCTTTATGTCCCTTTCATGAGGAGGGTAAATCCTATTCTTTGATCCATCCATCTACACCTAACTCATTCCAAGTAAACAGAGAAAGAAGATTCAAATTTTGGGAAAAAATAAGCTTTGAAGTTGATCAACATCATTGAATACACTTATTCACAGTTGGTATTCAAGCTTCTGATACATTAATTTAAGACACTGGGATATACATTCATCATGCTACCCAAATGAACAAGAAAAAAACCCATCTCTTCATTTGTTCAAGGACTTTCCATAACAGCTATCCAATGACCTTCATTACACTTGTCTGTGGCATCCATGTGTGAACATTGTCAAAAAAGCAGTCTCCAGGACATGTCCAGGACACACCCTGGACACATTCAGGGTATGCCCATGACATGTTTAGCACATCTAGTGTTTTGGAGTTTTCAAATGTGGACACAAAACATCAAATTTTGGACACCAAGGACATAATAGGACACATAAGGGTTAAGTGCATGTTAGGTTATTTATGGTACACTTCCAAGTCCAAATGCCACATGTTATTATATGATCAATTTCTTAAATAAACTCAGTTAATGTTCAACGTCAACATAAAAACCAGACATCATACTCTTTTTAACAAAGATTGAGTTAGTGACATTGGATACACCATATAAGATGCTATGCCGTGCAGTGACGTTCCAGATGGACAAAACCAAATTGAGGAAAAAGTAACATTTCATCCAATGAAAATGCTAAATCTTTCTGTAGACAGAAGTCATAAATCCAATACATTTGATATTTTTCATTGACACAAAATGCATGCCATGAAGCAGGTACATGTCAGCCCACATCATAATGATATTAGTATTATTCAATACAGAATCCAGTTGCAATATTTAACACATGGATGGTAACTACTCCCTGATTTCTATTCATGTTGCCCCCATGTGATAACAATAACTTCTCCACTGGTTGATCGGCACCTGGTACAATGTGTGGCCCTTGGGACACATTTCCTTTTTTACTTTTTTACTCTTTTCCATCCACTGTCTACATTATTGTTTCTCTAACACTTCAGCTATAACTGGAAACTCCCTCAGTGTTTAAGCTGCTTTGCACTTTCATTTGACATCTTTCCCCACTCATTTTTACCCATTTTTGGCATGTGGTGGCAGTGACCTCTCCTCTTGTCAGACTATATTGACCACTTGAGACATAAAAAGATCAGCCATTAGTTACGCCTACTTTTTGCCCTTAGTATTCAAGCAAAGAATCTTTGAAAAATCAAATTTCTACCAATGAAATGATAGCTGTACATAGTTTGTGCTGTTGTGGTTTGGTGATTGTTGGGACTTTATTTTCATGTGCTTAAAATACTAATATTTTTACACAAATGAAAGAGTTGGTGAAAAGCATGTGATAATTTTCACCATGCTTTCATCTAGTTTGCATGATGTGAATGGAACAGAATCTGGTGGAGATATCTTCAAGATATCTGTTCAAGTTGCATACTTGGACTTATTCAAGTTACATACCCGGATTTTTAAGATCCACAAAATTTGATCAGCAAAAAAATCAAACAAAATACAAGAATAAACATTACATCTTAACTTGTCCTCTTTCATGTGATGCTGCCTGGTGCTGTCTTTCTTCACTGCAAAAAGTACCCATGAACAGCTATGAAGTCTGAGTACAAGAACCATGGATTGTTGGGCCTGATTGTTTGTGTGGCTGTACCTTTCTTTTTACCAGTTCTAGTGAATTAAAAATTGCTGTTGTAGTTATATATTGTGAATTTAACAATGTGTATTCTCACATGTGTCAGTGTAATAAGCACCAATTATCTATCACGTACAATAAATACGTGACTATGAAGTGCCAACATGATAAAAACAGTGTTACATGCATCGAAGGCAATGCCAAGTACATGTCTAGGATGAGCAAAACTAAGCAAGTGACTACCTGTTACTGCAGTGAGTAATGATACAAAATTGGCTCACCCTTGGACACATCAATCAGTAACAAAATTCCAGTCTGACAGCTTGTTTGTAAAGACTTAAAGCAACAGAGCACTGAAATCAGCAGGAGACTCCATTGCATTGAACCAAGATTTTTCTATGAGAACATGTCATCCAAATGTTGAGCATAACTTACAAACATTGATATTTCAGATTTTTTTGTTAGGCTCTATGAGAATTCTGCATTATACCAGTCTGATGCACAACTCACTCTAGAGATGTGACTGTGTATTGTCATTGATGTACCACATGATATCATAGATTTGACACAATAATCATGCTGCTATAATGCACTGATAGCAGTAGTATTTCTTTCATTACAGTAACTCATGGTATAAAAGCTATGATTCTTCCTCATTTTGCAGTAAATGAAAACCAACTATCGAGCAGCACAAACAAAACAGGTACAACAATTCTGCTCAACATTCTACAGAGAAAGAATCCATGTCTCAAAATGATAAACTCATAGTCAACTCAGATGTAAAGCAAAGGAGACAGTGATTCAATCCCTTGGTTATTCAAGCCAATTTGATCAAATGATCACAGCATCTGGCATTATCACAACTTTTACTATTCTTACAAATAAGCTTAATCCTCAGCTCAATCCTCAGAAGTCATCATCTCTTTCAACTGCAATTTGTACCACTTCAACTTGGATGAAAAAAAACAGACCACATCATACCAATTAATCAAGTTCATTCAGACAGAAGTGTCAAGCTGATATCAACATCAATGGCACCAACCCCTGATGGCCAGAACTGAATGATTTGATAATTTTGAGCAAACAATTGGACAACAATGTTCATGCAACAGTGGCAGTGACAATGAAGAAGCTGAATATGAATAGGAACCTATCAAATCCTCACCAAAAATCTGAAACATCTGACATCATTATAAGAAAAAGGATTGCACTATTGATGGAAGATAATACAGTCAACATTAAGACAAATGTGCATCATCAAGCAAATCTCACTAATTTAACATGCAGGCAACCAGGAAATAGAGAAGACCATTACAAGACCTACACAACCTCTAAGCACCTTAAACCTTAAGCAATCACCATCATAAGTCCAATAATGATAGACCAAGCAGTGTTTGTGCAACAAAGGCAGAGTTTGTTCAACAAACAGATCAGGCTTTCAAAACCCTCAGTATCAATGTTCAGATATGACTTACCTTCTGAGTCCTTGTGTACACTTGAGGATGTCATTTCTACATGGAGGAGGAACTGGTTGAGGCAAGTTGCAACAATGTCTTAGACTGATCCCTGTCTGCATTAGCTGCCATGCATGGGGTCTACAAAGGATATTGCCACATCATTGGATCCTGTTGATCATAACTCTAACAATGTTTCTATTGGATATGACTGGAAATCTGAATAGACAGTTGCCAATCCTGGGAGTCTTTAAACTCCCAAGCCACCTCCACAAGCACCCTCATGTAGCACATTGTTAGGATCATGAATGGGTTGTGGCATAAATTGTACATCCATGAAGAGTAATATTTTTTCATGTCAATCAAAAAGAATTTCAAAGTCCAGGTGTCATTTGAAATTACTTAACGATTTGAGGGATGATATGTATTTGCATCAAAATCTGAGAATGGAAGCATTTGGCTTCTCATGCCTTGGACTTGTCATTAGAAGGAAAAGGCTGCACTTTATCTTGTGGAGATCTTTGAACGTTCTCATGAGACTATCATGCTGCAAACTACACAATGAAAAACTTATATTAACAAACAAGGGCAGCACACCGTCCACATGCAAAAATACCTGAACTACATCAGGATGAATGTTCATCACTTCAAATCACTTTTAAACACAAAGTGGAAGGACAATGAAACAGTCACAGTCAGTCCAACTGTTGAATCATGTTCTCAAGCCATCTACCTGCAATATAAAATTTCAACCCCTTGATCAATAACACAGACAGTATGAAGCTTAAATGGGAGCAATCACCACAAATTCATGTGCATCAATGCAAAATTTAGCCACATTATTATGGAGAGCATCAATCTTATGATCAGAGCAAGTATGATAAAAGTAAAGTCAATTGATGAGCTTAAGTACAAATGTCCCATCTGTCTCACTGTAAAAGAATAAAATATCCATAAGAGAAAATGACAATACACGGTAACTTACCACATTGAACTAACTCTAATTTGTGATCTTGATTCCAATGTCGATTTGTTCCTCTCCTGATCATCCCATTCTTTGTCAGGCATTTGAAGCTGTTAGGATTTTCCATGGTAGAATTCATATCTAATGAAGATGGCAGCTTAGCAAAAAGTGCTGAATCAATGCAGTGTACTGTGAAAAATGAGGATAAGTTCAATCAAAACATGGATATGAAAATAAAGTAATTAGCAGAGCAGATCCACTGTGAGGGCACAGATATCAATACACCACCATTCTCACCTGAAGCTGATGGGACAGAATTATCAAGGGTTTACCTATCCTGACATGGAATCAATCAAAGATGACTATTGACCTAGACTCCTTGCACATCTGTTGTTCAAATGCATACACTGCTACAAACAATACACACAATAGATGACTAGAAACAAGAAAGCACAACAATCTAAGGATTTTTCTTGCCTCAACTATTGACCCATTTCATTTCCCCAACATATTCATGTCTAATCTAGAGGTTATGAACACAATGATGGGATATTTTCTATCTCACATCCAAATCAAATCGGACAAAGAAGTCTTAAAAGACAACCATCAATGAGTTCTGTATGAGAACACTGCAAAGTGAACCACTGCCTCCAAATCCATCAATGCTGAAAAACCATCCACAGAAAATGGAATCAGGAGACAATGGGCTGAATACAAGAAAAATTGAAATCAAGGAGCCAGAAAATGATTTTTGCAAATGAACATTACAATCAAAGAACTTTCAACAAATTTTGGGATCTTAGCTCATGTATCACAATATCTCAAAATCACTTTTTATGATGACTACATTTGTGGCCTTCTGGTGTAGATTCAAACCTATTGTGATCTCCACTCTACATATAAATACCAATTGATTACAAGAAATGACCTGAATTGTAAACATAATGAACAGGCAAATCTAAAAGAAGGTCAAGCATGTCACTTTGGCATTCTTGATCTAAACCATCAATCAATTGAGAGCACATGATCCTATCTAAATTGAGTTATGTTTTAAAGAACAATGAAAAGAATCAACAGAAGGATTAGATGACATAAGAGCATGCTACAATCAATTGATATTATGAACACAAACAGTCATTTTCCTAATTAGCTAATCTAACACACTAGACAATCTAAAATCCTCAAATGAATTTGTCAAAGGAATCATGAAATATCACTGTGATGATGATTGTAAGCATCTACATTGCAAGAACATCAAACAAATGCTCTTATCAGCTCCAATCAAAGATCCATGATCTCAAATGATGACAGAATCTATCACTGTTTTCTTACAGCTCAAATCAAAGAAAAAATAAGTAGATCCCTAAAGGTCCATCACTGTGACAATAGTTGACCTTAAAAAAGGAATCAAATTTGACTGCTGGTACTCACCTAGTGCCAGTGCTGGCACTCAGAGTATTATTAGAAACTGCTGCTTCATGCAGACCTGATTTGTTTCCTCGTGGATGCAGTCCAGTGTTTTCAAAATAAAATTGTTTCTGAAGAAGAATGAATCTATTCAACTATGCCTCCCTAATTTGAATCGTTCAAGGAAAACTTGCCTGGAATCAAAATAGAACAATATGAAAAAGGCTGTCACCACCAGACTCTCAACGAGACAAAATGTAGAAAGAAAGTATGACAATGCTGGAACAAGTTATTCACTAAACTCTCAATGACTTTGGCTACAGGCACTGTCCGAATGAGCTGTGATTATTTGTTTGTTTCAAACACAAGAAAAAAATTGAATGTTCTGGCCCCGACAGATAATCTACTAGTTGGCACATAAGACCCCAAATTTTACCATGCCTTCAGCAAGAACTTTGAAGCAGATATACCCATCACATGCAAGACAGGAGAATTCCGCAAATACTTGAATATGAGAACAATGTAAATAGATTTTACACAAGAAGCCTTATGAGACATGAACAGAATCATATAGTAGAAGCAAAGAAGAAGAGAGCAGGATGAAAGTTGAGATATATGTGACACACATTTGCATAGAGACTTCCTAACTTATAGAGGTAGCGTCTGTTGGTCTAGATGGGATTGATCAATCATCGAAGAAGTCATGAATACATTAGGTATCGCAATGATCATCACTAACGAAAAGGAAATGGCAATACACTGAATAAGTCTACACAATCAAACATTT
Source organism: Cyclotella cf. meneghiniana (assembly GCA_036940065.1). Classification (NCBI taxonomy): domain Eukaryota; phylum Bacillariophyta; class Thalassiosirophyceae; order Thalassiosirales; family Thalassiosiraceae; genus Cyclotella; species Cyclotella cf. meneghiniana. Next base: position 8,150 of record JALLPD010000529.1, read on the forward strand.
TGCATAAATTCCGTTTTACAAAATGATTGTCCCGGACAAAAGAAATGTAATTGTCTGCCTCCCTATTGAATCAACTTGTGTTAGAGTTAGACTTATTTTACAAGCCATGTTGATATACAAGGGTTCACACTTATCATATTCGTGAAAATTTTAGCTTAGCATGTCCTCCTGGTGATAGCTCAGCTTTTGTTTAATGCAATTGCCANTTTTGTTTAATGCAATTGCCAAGAGTGAACACTATCTATTCACTATTCCAACAATTTGATCTCACCCTCAGAAACAACTTTCCTAGACATGAAAAGCCTCCCCCTTCTCCGTAGTCTTAGTACCACTAGCCACCACTGCTCCACTGCCCACCATACAATCCTTCAAATTACAATTCTCTCCAACTCTAGCACCCATTCCGACCACCGAGTTCTGCAATACCGCATTTTCACCAATGACTGCTCCATCCATTACCAATACGTTGTTTAGCTTTGCACGGTCACCAAGTGTGACATTGGATCCAATGGTGCAAGATTTGGTTTGGACTTTTTCGCCAACAGTAGAATTTGGGAGGAGGATAGAATTGGATTTCGGCGAAAGTTGTGTGTCTTTCGGTACCATTTGCGTCGATAGGGTGGATTCGAGCTTGAGCGTGCGAGATGTGATTTCACCACATCCATAGAGTAACGTTGGGATGGTGCATGCTCGGAGAGTCAGCGTGGAGACTTCTCTTGACAGAACGTGGGCCGAGACTGCAAATGGATGGACCGTGGATGGAAAGGAAGGTGCACATAATAGGGTGGAGGCAGCAGAGGTGGACCCTCGAATGCTTTTGGGTGTGGTGGCATCCAATTCATCCGGATTCGGTCTGTCGCCATCATCCGGATCATCCGTTAAAAATCCGCCCAAACCGCCATTCGCCTTCGCGGAAGCATACATGCCCAGCAAAGACGAAATGTGTGTTGAACAAGATCCATTCCACACCTCAGTCTTTTCTCCATCCAACCCTTTTAGAATTCTCTTTAACCTCTCGCGATTCTCCTCGACCTTCCACGAAGTCGGGCCAAACGCACCCTCTACACCTTTAAATTGTCGAGATATCAACAATGGCAACACCTCCTTTTGAAACGATGCCATGTTAGGTCGAGCATGTATCAAATCAAAAACCCAGTTCGAAATAACATAGAGGTGCACATCGTGCAAATCAGTCCGTATAGAGAGGGATGGCGATGCATCTATGCTAGCAGTTGGTGCAGTGGCCATGTACAAACCACCTATGAAAGAATAGTTTGATACATTCTTTTTGTTTATCCCTCCACTATGGAGACGAGATTTGCTCACCACTAACTTAGTGGAATTTCCCGTCCCATCGTTTTCCTCCACCTCAATCTTGCTTCGTTTCAACACCACTCTTCTACTACCGCCAGTGAGATGATTTTGAAAAGAAGCATGCAAACCCCCCATCAATGGAGGGGCAACCTCGCTGGATAGCCCAATATACTCCATGTCCTCTTCGTCTCGTGCAAAGCGTCCCAATTTCGCCTTGGAGCTTTCTTTGAGAGGTATTCCTTCCTTGTCTTCGCTTCCTACGTCCGTTAGAAGCATGGTCACTGCAGATGAGATGGAGGAGGCATTCCACAGTCGATGCTGCTGGATAAGAGTGGGCAGCACTGCTACATCCCCACTACCATGGTTGCTTTTGGCATCATATGAATTTTTCGCTAGCAAATCTCCCTCTAGAATGAGATCAGCTGACATGATAACCGCATGGGATGTCAGAGGTATAAATCGTTGCTGTTGCACATCGTTTTTGGAGTCATCCACAGATTTTTCGTGGTGTTTTTTGGTGCTAGAAAGAAAGCGCAATGCATCAGCACTGCCGTGACAATCTTCCGGAAGACGCACTACTCTCACTTGCATATGCCTCTTCGTCTGTTCTTGCTTCTTGTGCTTTTGAGTAATATGATTGAATTCTAGGTCAGTGACGATACCATCCATCGATTCAACTGTAGAGGAACACAATCCATCGATCAAATAGGGTATCGTCTTCGAATCCTCCTTGTGAATCGCAAGCACCACCAATTCAAACCCCGCCTCAAAAGTCTTGATCAGCAATCGTTGCAGCGGCGTGGCCAACCCCGCGGCGGCACCGCTGGCACTGAGGGGAGAAGAGGGGATCAAATGCTTGGGAATGCCATTTGGGTATTCGGAAGTTAATGGGAAGAGTCGCGAGCCGGAGGTGGCTGCCAGGATGATGCCGATGTATTCTGGGTCTGATCTCATTGCGTTGCCAGGGTGACTCTGCATAGGTGGTGTGGGATGCTATTGATACTTGGAATGTGTGGTGCCATTCTTTATGGCATACATGGTTTTCAAGATTTTTGTGGTCGCCCCAACAACGTGGTAAAGGTAGGGACTGTGGGGTACGTAGGTCACTACCTAGGTCCGATAAAGAGGCACTTTTTCGCCCCTTCCTCTGTGTCCGACCTCCAACTGATGTCAACAAAATTGTATGACGGTAGTTTTTCTCCGTTTTTTGTGGCTTCAGCCAAAATTGCTTGCTGCACGACAATTCAATAAGGCCCAAGTTTGTCAGCTACAGATCATTTTTATTTATGCAAAAACCAATCCAAGTTCATAAGTTTGAGATATATGTTCCAGGAAAATTCCTCTCCTGCACTCATCTTTGGGGTTGCATCTTAAAAGCTATGCAAAAAGAGAAATGTGCTAGTCCATCACTTTTAGCATGAACTTCAAATTAAATTCTATTTAGAGGAAATTCGGTCAATCCTTAGCATGAAAATCCATCAGCATGACTGCTGATAGGTAAAGTTCGTGAAATTGGCCACAGTAGACATGGTTGCATGATTTACTGTGAATCAGATAACTTTTAGAAATGGTCCATTGTGCTTGGTATTGTTGGTTTCGTACTAAAATTATGTGGCTTTATAACAGTGGGTGACTTTCACAGTCATCCATTCTAAGGAGTAACACAGTTAATTAAGGGTGATGTACAAAAAATGAGCAATTTGACCTGAGGCCCCTGACCAAAAATGATTGCTTGAGCATGGGGTTGTGACCTAAGCCAAATGGTGGGAATATTTTTAATTGTAGGTAAGAAGTAAACAGTAAAGACTTGCTGTTGGAATGGAAGTTGAAATTATAATCTTAATTCTACTGATTCAAAATGAGGATTGCCAAATAGTGATCCTCATGCTTTTATCATGTAAACTGCATGATGATTGAATTGCCTGCAGTTGAATGTCAGCTCTCACAGAGGTTGACTGTAATTTCTTTCAGTTGCAAGATTGAACATTTCTTTCAACTGCTGTAACTGATAAGAAAATATTATTAGTTCAGAAAGTTTCTTACTGTTATATAGAAGTTTCTGGATGGACATACTGAATAAGTATGTATCTGGAATATTATACTTCTCGGAAGATTATCACCAGTTGTTTTTTATTCTTCCCCTGTATAATACAAAGAAGAGGACAGTGCTTGTGTCCTGTTTATGGGCCCAATACTGGCTGAAGGTCCCAGAGAGCATCCTTGGCTCATGTCAGACACATCAATCTGGATAAGCATAAGAATCCGAGCTCGGAACAGTCATCCAGTCTTCCAATCATGAAAAGCTGGAAGGATTTAAGTGCTGCCCCACAAATGCCAAGCTCATTGTTGTCTGCCATCCAGTAAGACTCCACCACTTACTCATACTCACCTGGGCCTTCCAAAGCTTGTTCCAATGCCATTTTGCTGCATCTGGAAATGCCACATTGCTTTTGACAATCTTGATAACTGCAAGGAATGGGTGAGATTCCTTCCTTGCAAGCATCATTCCATTGCTGATGATTGTTTGGAGAATGTAGTCTGAAATCAAGAGGGGATGTGGAACATTGATCAGTGTCAGGGTATCTAGACCCTCTCCTTGAAAGGACAGTAGATATGATCTGCATGGATAAAAAGAAATTCATCCCTAGTGAATTGGTAGTCCGGGACATAAATCCCACTTTCCCATTGCATGCATGTGAGCAGTGCTGGAAAGTAATGCTCATGGAAGATAAGTTCATGACAGGGCATGCATTCAAGGTGGCTGCAGGGACATGGAGTTAGAAGGGGAGAGACAGCAGATGGATGAGCTCGAGGCGTTTATGGAGGTGCTGGTGGAGGTTCAGGGGGGGGGGGATGCTGTGCTTCTTATACTGGAGGTGCCACAAACCCTTCAAGGCCTACAACAAGTGTGGGAGAATTATGGGGGCAACATCAGTTTCAGTGGTAATGAAGGCAGTGGTGATGTCATTATTTTTGTCTCTTGTTGGTGGCAATGGCAACAATTATATGTAGCTGCACTGTAGAGATGGTTACATGGTAGCATGGTTATTTGTTTGGATTCAACAATATAATGGGACATGAAGTAGATAAGTAGTACACATAAGAAGATGTGCCTGATGTCTTTGTCCAGATCTCAGTGATTTGCAATTTTTCTTATCTCTTTAAGCTCCTGGGACGATGTAAATTTTGGGTGTAACAGACAGATATTCCATGCTTTTATATTATCCATAAGTTATGGCAGTATATGCTTATACTTCTATTATTGAAAATGGGGTATGTATTGAAAACATAGAATAGGTGCTGTGAGGGGGACTGCCACTCTGAAATAAAATTATACTTTGGTAGATCTTCAAAATTCATATGAACATACACAAAATAAAACACACTTTGTGATCCACAGGGTCATACCTACTAAGTCTCAAAATCACAGAGACAGAGTGGTAAATATGTACTTTAACAATTTGGTTAAATACTGGTCCCAAATGAGCAATTTTACCCAAATGGTTTCAACATTGTCACACTCCTAAAGTATAATGTATTCTGTAATACTACCTCTTTTGGTAAATTGTCAGGCTGGTTAAGACATACCAACTGACACACAAAATGTTGATAAGAACAACATGTACAGCTTGGGGTCATGATGCAAAAAAGCAGCATTGTTAAGACATTGTTCTAATTCAACAGCAGATACATATACCACAAAAGATTTTTGAAAAATGTTCCAGAAAATAAACAATTTGCGTATTTATTAAGGATGCCTCATTCTGGTAATGTGCATAATGCCTACAATGCATATGAGAATGAATGCAGCACATTTTATTTTATTCATGTTTGTACACAAAATAAAAGTGGGCTAAAGATAGAGGCATTCTCAGACTTTCATCTTACCATTGGATAACGAAAGAAAATCATTTTAAAAAGGATGAGTACTAATTTAACATCACCTCATGCAGGTGAAATGGTGATTCTGGCTCTATTTGTCTCATCTTTTGGATTATATTAGGTACCATACATAAGACAATAAGTGACAACTACTGTTAGGTGGTTAGGTGAGTTTGACATCATGTGTGATGATCTATCTCTAGAGATATGTACACAACACACTTGAAATCAAGGATACTTGAGTATATAACAAACATGTTGATCCGATAGGCCAAACATGGTTAGCATGTAACTAAGAGGAATTATCTAACAACACATAGATGTATGGTGCCACAGCATCCATTATCTGAAGTGTAAAGATCAAGATGTATCAGTCTCGTAGCAGCTGTGATATCATGTGACACCAAACCAAAGGTGTCACTTGCTTTTAAATTCATGTAGGAAATGTTGTTGGATGGAAATACTCACACTGTCATGTTTGAATCACAATCTATTGTATGCAAGCACATGAGCGCCCAACCAAAAATCAAAAATACAACAACTCTATTGGGTGTTGCAAATATGCTGTGACAGGTTGCTGCCATGACCAATACTGGTTGAATGAATGCTTGGAGAAATGCATCCAATCTTCCTCAGCAGTCAACATGAAAATAAAGCAGATTAATGCTTAATCAACATTGCCATCAATGGTTGTGGCAATTAACCAACCATAACCACCATCTGATGATCCCATTAAACAGAAGAAGGAGATCTTTAATGATCCTTTGCATAAAACAGCATCTCTAAATTTCTAATGGATGATGAATTAAAAGAGTTAAAGTCCCTATGTAGTATCACTCCAAAGCAAATTATGGATGAATTTCACAAGACGCAAAAAAAGAGTTTACATCAAACCATGGAGCAATATCAGAATCGGCTCAAGCTTTTTTGAATCCCACCATCACCTCACCAGTCCATAACCAGCTTTGCTACCCAATCAAACATTCTGTGTTTAAATGAATGGATATCTGTGATCCTACTCCAGGTGATAAAGTCAAAACAACAAAGCACTATCCTTCTTGTCAAGCAATCAAGGGCAGTTGCTTCACTTGAGGGCAAATGTTTGTACAGTCTTTAGATTTTTTCTAAGCAGGTCAAGTTGCAAGTAAGAATGCAAGATGGGTCTATGGCTTCTTTATCTCCTTTTCATCCAATTCTGATATTTGTATCCACATAATGGAATACACTGCTAAGAAATGTGCAAACTGTGGTGATTGTAATAATAAGTATCTCTACATCCCTCGTCATATGTGGAAATGGCTTGTCACTAAACAAAACAACAACAAAGGTGAGTTGATTTGGGGTTTGAATAGAGGAAGATATTTTATCTCAGTGTAGGTGATGATAGGTGAGCATACGGGAAAGGTGGTGACAGGAGGAGAAAGAAGAAAGACTACATTGTAGAGATCAACAAGACCATGTTCTTTGATGCAAAAAAAGAAGGCAACATACCAGATTTTATAACCAAAGATACCAGGATCTCAATGCCATCCTCATTCATGTATAACTTACTCAACAGACACTGTGTTTGCTCATCCAATCAAACAAATACAAGAAAATATGTTTGTATCAATTCATTTTGGTCAAATTTCTTCAAGTTCTTTGAGTGTCATCTCTGTTAGTCTTGTTGTCCAAAAAAACAAGTTGAGTAAAACATTTTCATTAAACTATAGACCAAAAATAATTTCATGATGGTTGGCATTAGTTTATGTCTTAATTCACCCCAACAATTTTTAGGATGAAGGAGATCTGTAATGATTCTTTGCATAACAACGGTACCTCCAAAATTTCCAACAGATGATGCATGGCAAGATTGGCTCCTCAGTCTCTTGTCGCTAAATTTTCGGGACACGTTATTAAAACTATGACTTGTCCGGGAGTGGAATTGTATTTATTTTTGATGGTTTCTTCCACTCATGGAGATGAAGAATCATTGACTGCAGGGCCCGAGGATCCTTTTTTGTACCTTCGCCTGGCCTGGCTGCCAATAGTCCCATACGGTATAAAATGACTGAGGATGTGGGTTTGTAACATCCTATCCCTAATGCCCTATAATGTGGGACTTAGAAAAAGGAGTCTTGTATGTTAGAGAATCTGCAAAAAATCTATGGAATTTGTATGTCCCTTCCCTCAACAAGTTGAACT
>JALLPD010000530.1:0-16183 GCA_036940065.1 Cyclotella cf. meneghiniana
AGATGACTCTGAAAAGAGAAAAGTTGCGGAATGGGGGAATCACAATTAGCAATGAGCAAATGGCGATCAAAATTGTTAAGCAAATGTTTCTTTGCTGGCACTTTGACAAGGTAGATCTTACTGCATGGGAATGCAAACCAGTCACACAAAAGACACTTGCAAACCAAGACTTCTTCATTGAAAAGAAAATATGGCATATCAAAAGGCAATGGCATGACAGTTAGGGTATACCAATCAAGCAAAGGAAACACCAAAAATAGAAGAAGTCTTGGAGAAGATGGCAGAGGCATCAATGGAAGACCATCACTTTGTCAAGTCTGTCACGGGAGCAACACAAAAGCGATTGAGAAGTTGATGGAAGCCTTTGTGAAGTCACAAAAGCAGATGGCAAAATTGATGAGTAATTTGACAAAGAATTCTGCTGGTGGTGGAAACCCAAAAGGAGGCATGCAACTTACTGAAGACAAGAAGTGTCCAAAGTGCCAACGCAAGAAACATCTCGGTGGAGTGTCGGAATGTTGGGCAGATCCCAAGAATGCCAATAAATGCCCGCAATGGTACAAGGACCGGTTGGAGCACAAGGCAAAGAAGGATGCTGAAAAGAATAGCAATTGATGCCAGATGGAGCCTACAACAATTATTGATGAGGAGAAGTGGGAAGATTTTCAAAGTGAGGCAACAAAGCATAAAGTAGGAAAACACATTGAAACTTACAATTATTGGGCCCCGCTCACCAAACAAGTTGAAGACTTGGACATGGCATGTAGTTGGTTTCAGAAACAAGTAGAAAACAAAAAGGGTGATAGGAAAATGAAAGTTTGGTTTGACGAGGAAAAGAACAAACCGAAACGAAATCAAATTACAGTAAAATTGAGTCAAAAGTTAGAAAATAGAAGAGCGAGAAAACAAGAGATGACAGAATAAGATGAGATATTATGTTAAGAATTGCACCTTCAGGGATAATAGATTCAGGGGCTACATCATTGTGTGGGAAGGTGTCAGATCCTTTTATCTGCATGGGTGAATTGTTGCATAAGCAGTTCCAGGTGCCAATGGGGCAGGTTGTACCAGCATCCAAGAAAGCTAATTGTTGCATGATGTATGGGAACCAAATTGGTACCAATGATGAAACAACACACGCTAATAAGTGTCGGGAAGTTTGCGGATGCAGGATACGTCACTGTTTTTGATGGGGAAGAAGTGAATATTTATTATGGTCTGAAAGCAAAGTTGAAGTTTTGTGAGGAGGTAGTAATAAAAAGATGGAGAGATCCAGAGACGGGATTGTACTGGATCCCATTAAAAGAAAGGGTCAACAATCTGAATACCAATACTGTCCTCTTGGATAAAGAGAGAAGTGATGACATTCAGAGTGAGAGGCCAATGACAACTGAAGCGGTAAACAATGTGTATGAATTGCCATCGACAGAAAAGGCAATCCAATACTTACATGCAGCAGCAGGGTTTCAAATGAAAGCTACATGGTTGAAAGCAATTTGAGCAGGAAACTACGCGACTTGGCCCCCTCTGAACATCAGAAATGTCAATAAGCACTGTCCAGAGTCAGATGAGATGCAGAAAGGGCACATGCAGCAGACAAAACAGGGGATGCAATCAATCAAACTCAAAGAATTGGTGGATGAGATCTTTCCTGAACAACCAATACCAAAGGAACAAGATATCATGGTGCACATTTTTGAAATGCGAGAGTTGATTGCAACAGACCACACGGGGAAGTTCTTGCATACATCAAGTAGGGGCTCGAAGTATATTATGGTCATGGCATAAATAGACGGCAATTCAATTTTAGTTGCAAAAATGAAAAATAGGACAGAGGTAGAAATCATAAAGGCTTACCTTTCATTGTTACAGTGGCTGAAAAATGGGGGGATCAAACCAAAACATCAGATTTTTGATAACAAGGCACCTGAGGGGTACAAACAAACAATAATTGACAGTTGACGTACCAGCTGGTTCCACTGGACATGCACCAGAGGAATTTGGCTGAAAAATCAATCCAAACTTTCAAAGATCATTTTGTGGCAATATTGAGTGGTGTGGATGCCTCCTTTCCAATGCACCTGTGGAATAGATTGATACCGCAGGCAGAATTGATGGTAAATTTGTTGCGGCAGTCAAAAGTTGCACCAAAAGTGTCATCTTGGGCTTACCTGTTTGGGCTCCATGATAATATTGCAATGCCGTTGACACTACTTGGATGTGCAGTACAGGTGCATGAAAAACTGGGCAAACACAAATCATGGGATCCACACTCTAGTGATGGGTGGTATATTGGCACATCAAGTGAACATCATCGGTGTTTTAGAATATATAGAACGGCACTGCATTTTAAACCATATATATCATGATGCCAATGGTAACAAAAGCAGATGCAATACTGCAGGCGGCAAAGGATTTGGCCAAGGCAATTGAGAGGAATTTACCACCCAAAGTACCGGCAACCAGCTACTAGGAAAAAGTTGTCTAAGACTTGTGATGAAATAGCCAGCATGAAGGTTCTGGAGGACAAGTGGGAGGAGCCAGCAGTTGTGAGGGTGCTCAGGGAGTTAAATGATGGACCATTGCGAAGGGCAACGAAACCAATGAAAAAGAAAGCATCACATCTGAGGGTGGAGTTGGAGATGGAAAGCGATGGGTTGATTGTGGCATCAACCAGTGGAAGTGGGATTGTCATGTCAACGTTACCAGCATTTAACACCAGAGCATGTGGAGGTCCAAATACCATCACTCAGGAATCAATAAATGGAGCAATGGAGACAACAAAATGCAACATATTGCCAGCAAGATTGTCGAGTAAGAAATATCCATTGTAATTGTTATATGAATTTGCTGGAGTGGTAATGGATAAAGACACGGAAGAATTAATGGAGTACCAACAGTTAATGGCAAGTCTGAAACATCATGACATGTGGGGGGAGTCAACCAGAAATGAGATTGGCCTATTAGGCAAGGGTATGCCAGGAAGAGTGGAGGGAACACATACCATGTTTTTGAACAAGAAGGAAGATGTACCGCAAGATAGATTCCAAGATATAATGTATGGAAAAATTGTAGTGGACGATCAAGAGAACAAGGAAGAAAAGGAAAGAGTGAGACTTACAGTAGGGGGAGATAGCGAATTAATTACCCCAACGAGGTGGCAACACCAACAGCAGACTCACTCACCGTCAAGCTGATGCTGAATAGCATCATAAGCACTCCAAATGCAAGATGGATGATGGTGGATATCAAAAAATTTTACTTGAACACACCGATGAAGAGGTATGAGTATTTGAAGCTATGATTGAGTGATTTGCGGAAGGATGTAATAAAGCACTATGATTTGAGAAGTAAAACAACACCTGATGGATTTGTTTATGTCAAGGTTAGAAAGGAAATGTATGGTCTCCCCCAAGCTAGACAGTTAGCACAAGAATTGTTAGAAAAACGGTTCAATGCAAAGGGGTATTACCATTTGCAATACACACCAGGACTTTGGACTCACAAAAAGCAAGCAATACAATTCACGTTAGTGGTAGAAAATGTTGGAATCAAGTATGTTGGAGTAGAAAATACAATGCACTTGATAGAATCATTGAAAGAATACTACACCATTTCCGAGGATTGGGGTGGAAATAAATGTATTGGATTGACTCTGGACTGGGATTACAAGGGCAAACAAGTGCATCTGTCAATGCCGGGATATCTGGACAAGGCATTAACATGCTATGGACATGAAAAAACCAAGAAAAAGGCAAGATCAACCCCATGAACACGCCCCCCCAAGTATGGTGCAAAACAACAATATGTGAGGGAGGAAGACAAATCCCCCGCAATGGGAAAAGTGGAGCAACAATTCATGTGGCAGGTCCTGGGAACATGTTTTTCAATACAAGGGGGGTTGATCCAACATCAATAATGCCATTGAGTGCTTTGGCGAGTGAGCAAGCCAAACCAACCAAGAAAACAATGAACAAGATCAAACAATTATTGGACTATATTGCATCACAAGAAGATCCCATTCTCACCTATCGAGCCAGTGACATGATTCTGGTGGTCCACAGTGATGCAAGTTATTTGAGTGAAGCAATCACACAAAGTAGAGCGGGAGGCCACCATTTTTTTTATCTGAAGATGTGGCATTCCCCCCAATAATGTGGCCATTTCGAATATATTGACAATAATTAAAGCTGTGATGTCATTGGCAGCAGAGGCAGAGTTAGGTGTGTTATTTTTGAATGCAAAGGCAGCAATACCAATCAGAATTACACTGGAAGAAATGGGGCACACACAACCGGCAATGCCCATTCAGATGGTCAACTTGATGGCGCAAGGCATCATCACAAATAGAATCCAGCCAAGGCAACCAAGGCAGTGGACATGCGGTTCGATTGGTTGTGCAACTGGGAGGCACAAGGCCAGTTCCATTTTTACTGACGGTCCGGAATACAGGCAGACTACTACACGAAGCATCACCCAGCACCACATCATTGTCTGGTGTGGCCAGAAATCTTGACCACCATGTCAAAGCTCATGGAGTTGATGGTAAGGTTGAGAAGTGAAGGGTGGGTGAGCACAAGATGTGTGCATCATCCATCCTGCACAGCTGCAATGGTGTGCTAGATTCCTGTGAATTTGGCATTGCTAATTAGGGAAAATCACTAACAACTGACGGCAGTTGGCAGCTGCAAGAATGTCAGTTGCAGTTCTGGGAAAACCTGTTTAAATTTGAACTTGAATTGAAAAGTTTTCAAGATCATTTGTAATCAGCACAAAAAGAAAATTGCGATAACAAGCTCATTATTAATTAATGTCCTTATCATCAATTTGTACTAATAACGCTGTCTAGCAATACCATTGTTTCTTCCAAAATAATGATTCAGTGATACTGATTACCAAGTCAAAAAAGAAACAAACAAAATAAGAATTAGAATGTCCAGTAACAACAACCAAGTTGCATTCATGTTCTCACACTTGCTGGTTCCCATCTAAATTATATTAAGATTGGTTAGGATGACTACAACCTCTGCATACCCATATGAATGGTGGAATTTCATGCACCTACCAACATCATCATCACGCTCACTGTACACATAAATCACCCTGATGTATCTATTGCTAAAGTAGGCAGCTTCCTCACAGAAATCTTTTGACAAATATCCAACCTTGCAAGTGTCAACACCATCAAACACCAAATATACCTCCAAATAACTCCACATCTAACCCTCCCTTCATATTGGAACACATCGAACATTTAAAGTTGAGCCAGCTTCCACCCCCTTCCCACAGCATTCATGTTGATGACAGAATCTGTCAAGTGTATTGCTGGTGAGCCCAACAATATTTTCTCTTTCTGATATTTTGGAAGAGTGAAAGATAAAAAGTCTTACAGAAGAATCCAAGCATCAATAGTGTCAATATCAATGAGCAACAATAACCACAAGTGAGTGAGCATCGGATGCATGAGCAATCGCCAATCGCCTTAAGACACATGATTGAGCATTGATCGCATTAATATGCCCAAGCAAGCATCTATGACAACTGATGTGAAAGATAGCTGAAAAGACACAAGATGCATAAAATTAGCCAAAAACACTTGAACCTTGAAATATTGGCTAATGTTGATGATATATTTTGTTTTATAATTTAGAACCGCACTGGTATGAAATGTGCATTGGGATACCACAGACCAAAAAATGAGGGAACATTTTCCTTTTGTGCAATGCTATTATCTGTTGGAATCAATTGATTTATACCTACTACTTTGTCACAAAAACTACAATTAGAGATTGTATTACAATAGCTCTGAGAAAGAAATTAAAAATATATAAATTCATTACTGTGTTCGACACCATGCAGTCCAAACCATTTCCCAGTTGTAGCTAGAGACAGAATGTATATAAGACTGGGCTTTTATAAATGCATAATATGTCAGTTAGTACAATCAACAATGGAGAAAGATACTTTTTTGATTATTCACTACCACACCTCAATCAAAAGTTCTTTTTATTGAATATCTCTTGGTGTAGATGTTATATTTTCTTTGAGGTTATTTAGGTTTTGCAGTCTCTTGAAGTTAGTGACTAAAAAGAAATGATAAATCAATAGCAGTACAAAACTGGATGTCCTTGCACAAGATCCTTTAAATGTATTTTCTTGTGGCAAAATGATTTTTGTGATTTTTCAGAATGCCTCTACAGTCTGTCTGTTGTGAAATCTAATGAGGTAACTTTTCTATACTATGCATTTCTAAAGGCCCAGTCTTGTATAATTAATCAACATTACGACAAAAAGTCTCAATAATGCTTAAAATTAGAACAACAACTTGCCTACTGCTGCTCATGGCCCCAACAGACATGACTGTGTCATGTTGGAGTTTTGGTCATTGTATGTTCATCTGATTAAAGAGGATAAAAGAGGTAGAGAAGTATGGTATCCAACATTCGTAGTAGTGGGACAGTTATTAAGCAGTAGGAGCTAAGAGATTACACAACAGATGATGATTTGACATAACTTTAGCAAAAATGAAACATTAGCAGATTCTATTTCAAAGGACAGATAATGTTCTAATGTTCAAAGTCATATGTTTTTGTTTTTCAGAACTTACTTTTATCTTTTTGATTCTTTGTTTCAGCTCTTCAATTTAAATATTTTTTCTTTTGGTTTCTTGTTCTTTTTGTACATGAGATTTTCCATACATTCTAATATGTCATGTGTGTCTTCCATAAACCATTGAAGATGCCCCTTCCCAACACAATGATACTAGTAAATTACATCACTTACTGGACTGGGTGCTATAAATTTCAGATACCAGTGTACTGAAATGAATTTTGTAACTAAATAAACCATATTGGACTTCTTTGAATTGGCTGTATTTTTGATGCTGGCACTCTGTCAACTTTTTTATGCTTTATATTTAACTCATTCCTTGTTTCTTGTGAATGTGTGTTTTGCTTCACATTTATTATTCTTATCTCTGTCGTGGCTTCTGGCAAGCTTGGCTGATTTTTTATGTGCATGTTTTACTTAGAAGTATTACTCATAAAGCAAAAATACACAAAAGAGCAACATTAGTATTGCTTGGTCATGCTTATTACGTTGGCAACTTGAGCAACAAGAAACTATGCTGTGAAATTAGTTGAAGCAAATTGCATTATTTCATACAATACTGTTCAAACAAGAATGCTCATAGAGTATGGTTTAAATGAAATAATTCTAGGAGGTATTCTGGTAGAGTTATTACTGTAATTTTAGTAGAAAACATGGGTAGCATGTAATACATTCCAAGTATGCAACGTAGCCTGCACAAAAAAGTAAGACCTCTTAAACTTAGCCACTACCTTTTACTTTTAAAATTCATTTCATATCCATTGATACTCATCAGGCAATCTAACATGATGATGATGGGGGCTGCCCCAGTGAATTTTTGTTAGAGGATCAAGAAATAGGCATGCAGCGAAGAAACAAAAAACATGTGATGACCAGTCCTGAATACCATACTTTGATCAGCAATTACTGAGTCTGATATCATGAGGATTTTATCTGTTCTTGATTTAACAGAAACCATTCATTTCATGTTATTACTCTTAAATGTGGAAAGCAGTTGGTTTGTCAGTCAACTTTGCTGCTTGAGATTGGGATTCTCACCTTCTACACTGCCAATGTTTGTTTCTACTGTCTTCAAACACTCTCCATGCTTTTCACAGTTGCAATCAAATGGGGTATGGTTTGTATTCATAACATGCAAGATTTTGCTTATTTATCATATTTCTTGCAAAATATTTTTCGCAGACAATTTTCATGAAAGTTCAATGCAAAGTTGCTGTAGCCCTGTACATTGAAAAAGAATTTTCGATAAACTTGACATAGCTCTGTGAAGGGGATATTTGAAGCTTTATCTGCATGAAAGATGCATTATGTGTGATGCTTCAATCTCTTGCAAAAGATTGGGAAAATGTTGAACAAAACATTCTTGTGATTTGGTACGGGATTTTTGCTGTTTATGTTTTAATTTGAATTTTAACTGTCATTAAGCTAATACTTCTTACATCCTCTTCTCTTTTTAATTATCAATATCATTAGGAGTGAGATAGCTCAGTGTTGCATTTTTTGATAACACTTAAATTTACAACATCTCATTAACTCTCTGGCATGACCATAGCAGAACTGTCTAGAGACATGGATTCTCAATTTATACTTAGGCACTTTTTTAGCATATTTTGCAAGTTATGTAATTTGTGTGATTTCGTTTTTTGCTATGATCCTCGAGTAAAAGTTATCTTGGTACTGGCATTACAAATTTGTGTAATGGTGCAATTTTGCCTTGTAATTTGTCATGATGAATATCTAACCCATCACAAAAGCCATCACCATATCATTATACATCCATGTTACAGGCCTTATTAATGCACCATGTGAACAAACTCTAACCCCCTCCAACATGGCTGCTGTTGATCATGATGCAGCTGCTGTCACTGATGCCCCCATGCCTGCTGCTGCTGTTGGTGCTGCTGCTGCTTCCATAGATGCTCCCAAGATGCTGGCACTTCTTCTGCTACTCTTGTTTGTGATGCAGATGCAGCATTGCCACCACTCAGCTGAGACTATTCATAAAGGCAAAAAGTTTGTTGTGGCACAATGGAAAATGGAGAAGAGGGCTGCTGACAAAGAGGCAAAGAGGTTGCAACTTGAATACCTCAAGCATGTTCCTTGAGCAGTGTTTAAATCAACAAGGATGGAATAAACATTGAAAAGGTTGGAACAGACAAATGACAGTTTTCATCTTTGTCATATCAAGTTTGACAGAATTTATGGGAAAGATGGCTTAGGACCTGTACTTATTGAGCACCTGAAGGCAGCTCCATATAAAAATGCCCTCACCAACAGTAAACATTCTACAACCACTGTTAATACAAGAGAAGGGTCCAAGACTTCTGGTGGAACAAAGTCTATATTCATTACAAAAGATGAGATGTTTCATTACCTCATTGATGTCATTACATGTGAATCTGGTTAAAAGAGTTATGTTGATACCATGAATTCACTTAGACAACCCAAAATTGTCAGTGGCATTCATCACCACATTGAATGGACAACACTGACAGGTTTGTAGAACAATGACACCATTGGCATCATCAATGTTAATGCTCTTGTCGGTGATTTTGAAGAAATAAGATGTTTTGGTATTGATCCCATGGATGCAAATGACCATGATGAGAACTTACGTTCAGATCAAGTGACAACTGCTGTTCATTACATGGAGTGTATGTTCACAAACTCCTGCAAAAAGCACAATCTTTTGGGTGAGCATTAGAAATTTTTGAACCATATATGTGGCATTTCTTGGCATGTATATTTGAATTGCAGGTTTTGGCAGAATGGCAATGCAAGGCTGCATAAGGTTGCATCTTCAGAACTTCTGGAATCCATTATGTGTGAGTCTACTGATAGTCAAGCTAGCTTAAATACAGCCAGCCAAGCATTCAAGTCATGCAAAAGTCCTATCCACCCAAACAGTGTCAATAAGAATGCTGCCAGCACAGCAATCCAGAATGCTGCCACTTCTCTTGAAAAGAGGATGGCAGATCTAAATCATCAGGAGAACTTACAATTTTGGATGAAGCTGCAAAAGGAACAGGATGGGTTGGAAGAGATTAGGGAATGTCTGGAAGAGGGATACAGAACAGTGAAAAAGGAGTTCAAAAGGGCAGAGAAAGATGGTCTTAATGTCAACAATGACAAGAATACTTATGAAAAGTTGAAAAGGCACCACTGCAAATGCATAACAAGTTTGATATCTTGCAGAAGGAGGGACAAGGTTTGGAGCAATACTTGGGCAGACAACAAAGAAGGATTCTGAGGGAATAGAATTGTTCTGATGATAGTGTGGACAGTAGTGATGAAGAAAGCATTAACTCAGATTGAACTTTTCAATGTATTGCTTAATTTAAGTTGGACAAATATACTCCTTGGCACTAAATAGACTGCACCATCTGCATTCTGAGATGGCAACCAATGACCAGTAGCATTGCACTGGTGTGAATCATGCAGTTCATGATGAGGTCATGTAAGATTTTATAGAAGCAGTTTCAGATATTGAGATTCTAACCACTCAGCAATCTCTCACTTTGATAGATTAAAAATATAAAAATGATAATATGGGTTGATGAGTCTGTGGATGCCAACACATGGAGTGAGAAGATTCTCTGACAAAGAGTAAGCAACATCACCCACATAGTACAACCCAAGCAGGAGGTTATCAACTGTCCCTTAAATACTTTTGACATGGCATAGGAGAAAATATCATTTGCAGAGCCTGTGGTAATAGCTCCAAAGTACATAAATTGTAAATCCCCCTTTACCCATGCTGGGCAATTGATTCCACAAGATTATAATGACAAACATATAGGAAATAATATCCTTTTCCTCTGTCTTTGTAGGTTAATTACACCTCTGAAAGAAACCATTGATGGCTTCAACAGTCCTACCCATGATGTCTTGATGACTCTTTTTCTGGAGACTTTATGAACTGCTCTCCACTCATCAGAATTTTGTGAGAACAGGATGTCTAACTCTAAAGAAGTGTCTGATGCTGAAGTCGATCACTACATGACTTTTTGGTCAACTGAAGCATGAAGTTTGTCTGATGAGGAGTGTCCAATGCATCAGAAGTGTTGTAAGTGCTATCCAGTGCTGAGAATTGATGCTTTATTACTTTATCAATGGAACATGTGCTCGTTGACATTGTCAGATTCAAATTTCATGTTCTGTTGCATCTTGATATCAAGTGTCAATGAGTGAAACTCAATCTGCACAGAATTGCACATGTGGAATTTTTCTAGGGTGATTTTGCACATCAAATTGCACAGGGGCCATTTGGTTCAATGCCAGATGTGCCAGGGAATAACCAGAATGTGCACATTGGGACATTGCAATTCTACATATTTCTGAGAACCTAAATGAATACCAACAAAATTTCAGAAATACTATGACATACACGAATTTTCAAGTGCTAAGACCGACCCTTAGTTTTGTTAAGAAACTGAAGCATATAAGCCTTGGCAGATGATCTAAAGTACAAAAGACTACATTGTACTATTCATTCTCATTTCAAAGAGTAGCTGTAAATCACAATTCAAGAAAAGATACAGGCAAAATTATGTTAAAACTGTACTAAGTTTGTTGTCACAAACCCTGTAGAGGAATAAAGCAGAGCTCTAATGCACTCAAAGGTAAAGAAGGGTTAGGAATTGTCCATCTTCAAGTTGGATGAAGGGTCTCCTGTTCCTTCCTACAACTACAATAGGGCAAAGTACCAAAAAGACACAGAGCCCTACAATGTCATGCAACAATAAATCATTGGCATCATGAGCACTTCAGTGCATAAGATCAGCCATTATCACAATTTTAAATAAATATCTTATGACAACAAAAACAAAGTCAAACTGCACTTAATGGCTTTGCGCAAGTCATGAGGCAGTAAACATAGCTGACCAGAATGTCAAGCATCTTACTTCAGTTAAATACTGGAAAAGGTGCATCAAATAATTGGAACCAAGGAATCATGGTGATGCTTCACATTGCTGAACTAAACTTAATAAATACAGTCACTGCAAGTGAAATAGAGATGGTCCAAACTGTGGTTGCAACCTTTTGGGTCAGTCACGCTACCTACCGCCCATCACGCAGTACTTAAGTGTCTGCAAGATTGTTAATTTTTGTTCTGGACATTACATGTCACATCCCTTTCCCTGTTCACCATTCACCAGGCAGATTGTAAACTTTCCTCTGTGAAAATCTCTTTAGAATTATCAGGTGAAGATCAAATACTGCTTTTGAAGGACAATTTAAACACCAATAAAGATAGCTGATGCTCAAGTAGTTCTTGAAATATATCATAAGGAAGACAATCAGGTTTCAAAGTCTGAACTAAAGAAATTTTAAAATCTTGTTAGTGCCTACCACTCTCCTAGGGAGGTCCACTTACATATATCTACAAGCAATTTAGTCTTGAAGATAATCACCTATGAAATGGATTACTTATCCCTTAGTAATTATTTATGCATCCCATTCCCATACTACAATGTTGAGATATGTGAAATTGACCACCGATCATCTCTATTTAGTATATCTTGGTAGAGAAAATTAATGATATATTTGACCTTACATTCACATCTTTATGCAGCAAAGACCCGATGCAAATATCAAACACTCAAGTAATTTCTCATATATCTAGAAGCCTGTAAACATATTGATGTATGTAAAATCCTACACAACATGTACCATTTTCTGGAGGACCATAATGTTTCTGGAGCATTGCCTCTGTTGTGATTTGAGGAAAATATCAATTGCAAATTCTCTGAATGAAAACAATCATATAGTTTACAATCAGCAAGTACAACTAGGCTACTCATGAGTAAAGGGAAAGGTATTTTTATCTCAATTTGTTGTGGTTATTATCAGTATATTTCATCTTGCCCAGGACTCATTTCTCACAACTGCACTGCTTAATGCACCCCATATAAAATAAACACCTGTACACAAACATTTCAGAAGGAACAATGGCCTCAGGGCTTCCTGTATTGACTGCCACACCTCTAAAAGTGTATAAGTAATCATTTGAGGTCAGATCAAATAAAGTCAACTAGTGTTTACCATCAATTACCAAAACATCAGTCAGACTTCAAACATGTCTGATAAAAACAATAACAACTCTCCAAATGCTAAGTATAGCCCTCTGCATTTCTTAGTTCCTTGTGCATTCCCATTATTTTCTCATCAACACCTGATAATGCATGCAAGTCGTGTTCCAATGAACATGATGAACTGAATCCATTAATGTTAAAAAATGGTGACATTTGAATTCTTCCTAGGATGACCCCAATCCTTGCAACATAACATGCACAGCATGATATCAGAAAATTCCTTTGTTTTCAACGTTCGTTATTTCTTTGACAATTGATTATAGAAAACAATGAACAATAGAATAGGATGATAGCAAATCTAGTAGCTGAACTAAACAAGCTATCCCAAACAATGCACCAACACATAAATACATCAAATGGCTTGTCATGATGAACTTGTACTTTCTCATTTACTATTGGACTGACATGGCAAGATATCGATGAGGGTAGAAAGTAATGATAATAACATGACAATAATATTGGAGTTGATAGTTCTGTTTACAAAAATGATTTGCAGAGAACGACACAGCAAGCTAGCTAATCCCTGTCTATATATGGGCATATATCAAACAATGAAGATAAAGATAACACTATTCACTATTTGTTCCAGTCCAATCTTTTCACAATTGAAACTTGTTTGAAAACTGTTGACCTAGGCATTGATGGACTTGGTAAGTGATCTCGATTCTATGGTGAAAAATGTTGATTTGAATCCTAACAATGCCATAGTTGTTTTCAATCAGGAGAGAAGCTAAGAAATATTATTTGTTGTTGTAATAGTTTGAAGCAGTTGAATGTATGCATAGCAAAGGAGCAACTCACAATGTAGCAGTGCAAACATGCAGCAGTAATGTGTCAAGAGTGTGTCCTCTTCTACCTCTGCCATGTGTACCAATCAAGTGCAAATCTTGTCTATTGCCAATTTTCTACTTTGTTTGATAAAACAATCTATTGTGAATATCATGGTTGTTTGTAGCTTCAATATGGCTTGTTGTCATGGAGAGAGGGGTTCTAACTAGCAACAAAAGCTACCTGTGAGTGAGCAGTGTCTATTGTGATTTTATTTTTGCTGTCTTGAGGGGATAACATGCATGATAATTTTCTCAAATTGTGATGTCAAGTGATGCATATCATGGAAGAGTTCCAAAAGTAGTGGCTGGCTGGTGAATCCCCACTCTTCAACAAAAGGAAACTTCTACATCCTGAGACAAAGAAATAATAAGAATTGAACAGAATGATGCCAAGCCAAACAGCAGAAATGATAATGTTGGTCTAAGACCATTCTCCAGTGACTGGGTTATATCCTGGGCGATACGCCATTTTTGGGCTCATAACCCACATTTAACCCATCTGTGGTCATGCCAGCGACCGGGCACTTGACTCCATTGGGTTAAAAAAAGACAACCCACAAGGGGTTTTCAAAATCTCCTGTGGAATAAATGCCATTTATCCCCCTAACCATTTCTCCTGGGAGTTCTCGTGATAGCCACTCATTTTTCCCACCATATCTCTCTTTTGGCAAGATGTCACCAAATTTATCAGAATCTCTGTGATTTTCATCTTGAGGCCAGAGTGATCATTTTGTTGTCAACACCATCGCTCTGATATATAATTCTGCCTTTTCGACAAGATATCATGTCATTCAATGATGTTGATGATGATCTATTCCCTTCAACTGATGGGAAAGCAATCGAGAGCGCTGATGATGTGAGCAAAGTGACTTCAGAATCTGACCAGGAAACCCTAGTTGAGGTTGAGGCCCAGAAGCAAGCGGTCAAATCCAAGAAGCGCAGCAGCAGCAAAGTCGGCAAATCTAAGCAACCTCCCAATAAGAAGAGTTCACAAAAGAAGAAGATTAACAGCAACCGCTGTCATTCCGGTTCTTATAGTGAAGATGAGCTCCTGCTCATTCCAAAAGCCTTCATGAAGGTGTCAACAAATGCAAAGCACTCTACTGACAAGAAAGCCAAAAAATTCTGGGATGAGGTGTACACCTGCTTCAAGGAATTGGTTGCCATGGCCAACAAGATAGACGAGTCTCACCAAGACTTTTTTCCAATTGAGCCGGGTCATGGCGTGGAGTCAATCCAAAACTGTTGGCAGTGTCGACTTCAGCCATCAATCCAGAAGTTTTCTGGAATCATATACAGTAATCCACCCACCTCCGGGGAAGTCAGAGATGACTCTCTGATGGATTTGCATTATGCAAGGATGAGGGAAGAGTATGCTGCAAGGTCAAATTCATACAGTAAGGATATGCCCAAGATCAACAAGTTGATGAAAGCTTACAACTTCCTGAGGAAGCATCCAAAATCGAAGTTGAGTTTCCCACAGATGGCTCAAAGCCTCCACTAAAGCACCCCAATTTTATCAAAAAGAGTACCCTTCCAGAGTCTCTGCAAGATAAAGTTTTCAATGATGAATCTAATACTTTTGTGAGGGCACCTTCTAGGAAGGATCACCCATCCGGAAGAGAGGTATTAAAACGTGCTGATGCAATCAACCTTATAGTCAACAAGGTAACTGAGAAGACTACATCTATGCAAGGTAATTCTTTGTCCTTGCAAGACATCTGGCTCAAGATCGAGAGTGCTATAGAGGTAACAAGCAGGCACATGAAGAGTAATGTGGAAAATCAAATTATGGCAAATGCTCCGTCTCCCATAAGAACGTCTTATTTTGACAACCTTTATCATTCCATTGCTGCAGAAGCCAAGACTCATGCTGTCAAATTTGAGAATCGGAAGAAGGCGGCGGATTTAAAGAAGAGATAATTGGAACTGAAGGAATGGTCAGTGCAGTTGCGGGAAGCACTTCTTCATGCAGCATCTTCATGCAGCATCTGATATGGAGGAGAAGTCAGAAGAGGAAGAAAATGTTAACAGTGAGGTACAGTGTCATGAATCACCCATTCTTACTAACTCACCATCCTCTCTTGATCTTAATCAATCCAAATGGATGAAGTTAGTGGGATCTGGATTGACAGTAGAGCAGCATCATCTGAGCATTGCGGGAAATGGCGTGGAGTTTGCTTGCATGCATAATTGCAATAGTGCTGATTTTATGAACAAGGAAAAATTCCACTGGTTTGTTTTGAGAAAGACAAAGTCATCCGTTCCATATGAGTGGGATTTTCTTGATGAGACTGGGAGAAGTATTGTGGAACATATTGTGGAGGACAAAGATCAGGGTCCATCTAAGGAATGGGGTCCATATGGATGGAACCGTCATTCGCTACCATTAGACATTGCAAAAGCAGCTTCGAATGCAGCAAAAGGAAAATCTGTTCAATTGTCACCCTCAGTTCCAATTTAAAGATTAAATTGTCGATAATACTTGTTGTGAATGAGAATGGAAATATTATAAGTAATTAATTATTTTGTTGACATTTGAAAAAATATCTCATTACTAATAATTAATAACTATTCATATGAAAGTGGGTTGTAGCCATCCATGACCATGTGTGCCGTCTCCAATGCATCATGACCATACATATTCCT
>JALLPD010000531.1:0-15517 GCA_036940065.1 Cyclotella cf. meneghiniana
GAAAAGCTCATTGGCAAGATTGGGCTGCCTGAAATGCATCCAATATCAGCAGCCCCTCGTTTTTCCACAATGAACTACCTAAGAGCAGGAGGACTGTTCAGTTCATGTACATCTCTAAAAATAAGCTCATAATTTTCAACTTCAATTCTTAGAAGTCTACTTTCTATTTTCTAGAATTGTCTATAAAATATTCCTACCATTAGGCTTAGGTCATGCTGATAGGGTATTATGTGTTCCTTCATGGGATAAGAACCTCATTAATCCAGAAGTTCATCATGGATTCATCAATCCAATCTTTTGGCTGGCAGGTATGGATGCATTCTTGTGGGTACACCTTCCATTCTTTTTTGCAATTCTTCCACCCACTTTCTCTTTCAAAATCCAGCATGGGATGCATCAGCTTTCCACTTGCTGACACCATTGCTGCAAATGTTTCATATTTTGTGTCAGGAATTAATGACATTACATTTACTGCCTTTACTCTCTACTTCTCCGGGGTATGCAAAGCATAGTAAGAGTATGAAATGGGAGTATGATCCATGTTCACCACAAAGTCAAGATCCAGTGCCTACAACCTTGTTCCTCATCATGAGGATAAAGTGATGGGACTCCTCCTCTGTGTTTGTGTGGTCTTTGTGCATTCATGCCAATTGATTTGCTGAACCTATGCATATATCTGATTTCAGCACTGTAGGTCTTGTTTTTGAGATCACTGGACAATTTCAATGCCTTGTTTTGGACGGTGCTTGCCTTGATCTGAAGCCCTTGCTCATGACATTCAAAGATGGAGCATGACAACGACCAGAATCATTTCTACCCAATGAAGATACCAACCTTGGTGACAAGAACAAACCTGACCAGGATGATGTGGACTTAGACAATGAATCCATTCAAATCAGTAACAACTGTCACCTTGATGTAGATCATGATAATAAATGCCCTATCCATTCAACAGGCAACCTTAAATGGGGGAATGCAACCCCAACCCAGCCAATAGACTTGTTCAATGGGGTACCCTTACCTTTTCACTACTGCCACAACAAACCAATGCCAACAAGGTCAGCAAGATTCACTTTGCATCTGATGACCAAGCTATGCTAAGTCTTTGGCTAAGAATGGTGAAAAACCACAGCAATTAGATAATGTTGAGAAGTCAAAATGTGCATCTTTTCTCTTTGGCAAGCTGACTAAGTTGTCCTGGTGAACAAGCAAGGTTCAGAAGGCAACTACTCTGGTGAATGTGTTATTTGTTGATCAGATGCAATCCACTCAAGCCTTTTTCTGGTCAACTGAAAGGCAAGTTGACAACCAAGAGGTAAAATGAAGCAACCATCTTTGTCATCCATCTCTTGAGACTCTGGTAGTTCCACTAAATGACATCACTGTCATCACAAGAAAGAATTTATATCAAGCAAGCATTTGAATGAATTGCAGCAGATCATGGTCTTCTGATCAAACATTACCATGCAGACAATCACCGATTTGTAGATAATGCATTCAAGCAACATTGTTTTCAACAGCAAGCAAGCAATAGCATACTGTGGCATGAACACTCACTTTCAGAACTTCATTGACAAAAGAGCAAACAGGGAAATCACTGACACTAATAAGCAGGTGGACAAGTGCAATGTCTCTTTGTTCATGGCAATATGTATTCAGGAAGGATACATCTATACCCCTGCACCTGTTTGACTTGATGAAAAATCACAAATTGAGCCAATTCCTGGTGTCAATGTGGGATTCCACATGAAAGACAAGCATGTCTTTATGTGGCCAGTTTTTGCATTGCAGAAAGATCTTGCAGCAGGCAATTCAACACCCAAATGGTCTCCCAGATCACATCTGGGTCTTAACTAAGGTTGAAGCCTACATCATGGATGAAACATCAACTTGGTTCTCAACTTGCATGTGGGTTTGACTTCACCTCAATTCAATTGTTGCTATGATGATTCTTTGAAACCACACATCATTCTCATCAAGACATTGTGACTCACACCACTTGGATGCAGCTAGCTGGCCTTGTCAAGTATGATCATCTCCCACTATCCAGAATATAATGTCGAGAACTCAACAACTTGTGGCTCCTATTGAAGTTAAGGAAATAAATCAAAAACTACAGAATTGAAGCATATCAATGTGTGTATATAATTCGAACAAATTTATAGAACAACACTCTAATAGTAATAGCTCTATGCATTAAAATACAAAACATCTAGATCTCCAAATGTCCATATCCTCTTCATTGTTGTTGTCACAATTGTAACCACTGTCCTCAAACACAAATTAATTCTGTTCTTTAAACTCAACAGCATTAGTTGAAATAAAATTCAACTTCATAATTGTGATTTTGAGGAACTGTTTGTGCTCAACTCTTTTAGAAACAACAGTAAAGTCAGTTGGTCACTGAGCCGCTGGATGTGGTGACTGGGCATGTCTCCTACAGTGCACTTGAAGGGCAAGACACAAATCTGAAGGTCTCTTTCAATCATGTTGACAGTGGGTTAATAGTTGCTGTTGATAAAGTGGGTCACTTGGGAGGTATGGGCGGCAACATGGGCAAGCTCAGGGTTGTATCTGATGCTCTCTATGCCCAAAATTTTCTTTTGAGCCTTCGCTGTAGTGAGCATCCTGGGAAAGTCAAACAAGATTGAAAACTCTGTGTCACCATCAATCACCTTGCAGTGTCTGAGAAATCGCTGAGGGAGAGAGGTGTGGCACTCATAGAGGGCTGCATCCTTCTTCCCATCCCAGCAAGTGAAAAAGAGTGTGGGGCAATGATAGGTGACAGAGATGCCATTGGAAGAGAGGGAAGTATTGGCCAAGTTTTAAGCCCAGACAAGCGCATCATCAGATGAGTTCTTTGTGGACTTCTTGGTGATTGAGGCAGCAACCTTCATGGTACTTTTCTTGGAGTCATAGCATGGTGGCTACTACTCTAAGGTCTCAGATCTTGTTCACTGCTAACATTTATTCAAAAGGATGTTCATAAGAAAATTTCCTTATAAACAAATTTGTGAGAATTATTTATGCCTTATGTTCATAAGATGTATGAGATTCCTATGTAATGGTATTTTGTTAACATATTTAGCTTACATTCAAAATTCTCTTATGAACATCCTCAAGCTGATATCCACACTTTTCTGCTCAACCTTATCAACAAAAGTTCATTTTTAATAGCTTATGAACAACTTATGAACAACTTATGAACAACTTACAAACACACACACACACAGTTGAAAATTGAGAAACAACAGTGGAAGTATAAATTATTACTTCTTTGTTTCAAAACAAATGAATTTTATTATTCAATTAACTAAGAGGAGCATACTTAAAAACTCTTTTGCTCCAAAAAAATATTTTCAATCTCTTTCCTAGTATGTTAAAACTGATTTTCATCTTTAAAGGTATTTTATCTCTACACAAAGTATAATTATTCCTTGTCAACCATACACATTCCCCACAGAATATACATCCTTGAGCTCAATCCTATCCATTTCATACCATCTTGCACCACCAAGATCATACTGATCCACCAAGTTATCAAACTCATGGTAATGTCATTTTCCTTTCTTTGTAAGATGCAGATTTCTGACAACCTTTTGGCTTCCCCTTCACATGACAACTTTCAGAGACTGCATAGCAACATCCATCTCTATCTCCCCTCACTGCCCTCTTGTACATGAGAACCAATAGGAAGTCTTAAAGGTAATTGTTTTCTCTGAAGTGAACTTTGTCGCTCCTCCAAACGTCCTCTGGTACAACTTGATCATTCTAAAATGAATAGAAAGATCACATTGGAGTTGTTATATCCAAAAAAATAATTGTTCGGCAAAGTACTCACAGTTCTACATTCAATGATAAAGAGAAATTGAGTGAACAAGTAAGAGTGGTAAATGCTGGTGAACAAAGCATTGTTGGTCAGACTCACAATATTATCTTTTGCCTCCTGGGATGCCTGTGATGATATAAAAGTATTAAGTGAGTGAAAGGAAAGTACTTCTCGATCTAAAATTGACAGATCTCACCTGATTCTGTGGTGTCAAGTGAAAAAGTGAGAGTGGTTGAATGATTTTGTGCATTCAAAAACTGTTGATATGATTCACAATAATTTCATTATTCTCCCAAATCATTTGAATGTGAAACAAAATGATTATTGAGGGGAAGTTAAAGTAATCAGTCCTGTTTTCTTGATAAGATAAGAATTAATATATCATCAAGTCTCAGGTTAGGAACATCTTTTTGTTTCTTATGCTTTGTCATGAAGACATGGAGTTGAAAATCACTTGACTCAAATCATGGGGGCACCTCCAGGGTCAACAAAATGACTACGGATTGGTTCCCTGATTGGGAAGGTACCTTTTTGATGGGCCTTCTGTCTAAATTCTTGCCTTATGTCTATGACATTTTCATTTTTTCCAATGTGAAGAAGTATTATGCATTACTTGATAGAGTCAGAGACAGAATTCACAAAAGCAATGAATACAATACTTACCAATGTTCATGAAGATGAGATAATTGAGTTGTCATCTCTACAACTTTCATATTCCCTCTTGCAGACGAAAACTCTCTTTGAGCAGATACACATAAGTGACTCATCAGCCAAATATCTGGACAAATGCAGTCTTATTGAGGCACTCGCACTTTCACCAAATGTTGAACAATGCACACATGAGGCGTGGAGAACATTTTTTAATTCTATTTTGCATATCCCTTATTACACATCTAAGAGAACTTAGACCACCTGTGAAGAAAAACTCCTGGAAAAGATGATTTTGAGCTAAGAAGCAGTGTGAGATAAGACCTTCTTCAATATTGCTCCATGTTTGGCTTTAATAATCCAAATAAGAGAAAGTGAGTCCTTGAATAAATTCCACTTTGAATGTACTGTATTGACTTTCATGAACTTACAATCAAATTCATCATTTCACATTAATGAAATCATCCAAGATACATTCTCACTGATGAGATTGCAAGTTACTATTCCTCTGATTTGCCTGAATCCTTACCCAATTATGGGCAGTCTGTGAAGAACCTGAGGAAAGAGTTCCAGCATTTGTGGGGGAAAGATCATTGCCTCCACTGTGGATGTGTTTGATCAAACAATACAAATTGGATATGAAAAAGAAAACCAGAAAAAATTCACACCCGTTTCAATTTTCCTCTTGTAAGAAAAAAATTGGTACATTTTCTGTCTAGTCATTTTGTTTTTCTCTAACAGCTCTTTTGGTGTAATCTTGTGATTTCAACAAAGTAGTTTCAAAAGAATATCCTGAATCTTTTCATCCTGCATCTGCAGATTCAGTCTTTGATCTCAGATTCATTGTAATGCATGAGAGAAAACAGTTCAACAAAGGTCATTACTATGGATAATTTTGAAACCTTGTTACTCTCAAGTGGTGGAAACTAGATGATGAGAATGTGGATGAAGTCTGAGAGTATGTTGTTCTTTATGATGACTATGGAGGTGACTCCTGTGCATTCACATTGCAATACATCCTTCAAGATTTAGACTCTTATAGAATTTGCCAAAAAACAGACAGTCTACCCAATCAACCAACACAATCACTATCAAGAGTATCAAATGAATTATCTGATACCCTAATCAGAGAAACATCACAATCACAAGAAAGTAGTGGCCACAAACGAATGTTGAACCAATGCCTGCACAAAATCAATTGACGTTTCAAAAGGAAATGCAGACATTCCTCCCATTCTTGAAGAAGTAGCACTAGGTGACAAAAACAAAGCAACCTGTGAGTCCAACTTGAACACCAATCCTAGAGAAGTCGAAGGGAATGGTGACAATACTGACATCAACCCCATTGTTAAAGAAGTAGAAGTAGTTGACAAAGCAAAGCAGCACATGAGTCCAACAACAACCCCAATATTGAAAAACTGAAAGGGAATGACAAGGCCACAGGGAGTGGAGACATGCATTCTCAGAGGGTAATGATCCTGATGCTGTCCCATCTGGATATACCAGACCAGTAATCTCAATGTTAGATCATCTGAAGGGCCTAGAAAATTGCAGTGAAATTGAGGAAACACTCCTACTTTTAACATTAGATAAGCAGGTTGATGAAAATTGTGACCTAGAAAATACAAGTGAAGTTGATGAAATGTGTGATTCAGAAAAATACATCAACCCAGTTGCAAGGGAGTGAAAGGAATGAAAGTTATGTTCATCATCAGAATTATCCACAAAGTAGTTTGATGCTGAAGGAGCTCAACCTGGGAAAACTCAGCAAATTTGTCAACGGTTTTCATACTACATATGGTGTTTATTCTGTTCAATGGAGTGATGTGTTAAAAGAATGATGACAGAGAACCTCATTTTTCAAAATCATTGTTGATTCACCAGATTGTGACATTTCTAAGCAGAAATGTATTCTTCTCAAAGGTCAAAATGACTATGTTGCAGACAGCATGACACAGCATGATGCTACAATCGAATCCCTTGTACGAGAAGAACAGGGGTATGTTGTTGTTTGTTGGTGCATAAATAGAAAAAGGGAAACAGTTGATCTCAAGGATGTCATCGATATGTTTCATCAGAGAAAGATAGTTCAATGAGCCCCAAAAATCTCTAAGTGTAATATCATCAATCAAATCTACCAAGACTTCTTCAACAAAAATGAATTCCACAAAATATTCCACACCTTTAGGTTTATTAAAGGGAATGACTAGGAAGGGAAAAAATATGATATTATGTAACAAATCAATGAAAAATAGAAAACAATATGTAATCTGGTCATGTGCCCCTGGAGCACAATTTTTGATGCCACCTCCAACCCAAATTATCTTAAATGAATGAATGTATAGGTGTTGCCTTTGAATTATTTGCATTAGATGGAGAAATTAACTATGATCATCTCTTGGAGAGCATCAATAGTTTGTTGGACTGTGGACATTTACCAGCAATGGGAAAGTTCTCCTATGCAATCACTCTTCTTCATAATGGAAGATCCTTGTGAAGGAAGCTCCTGATAAAATGGAAGTCATCTGGGGAGGTGTTGATGCCCTTCTTGACTTTGATAAGTATTCAAGTATCCTCTTGTCCTGCCTTTTGCATATGTTGATACCAGTCATTATCATTTTTTATGTTGGCAACAAAAGAATTCAGAAGTTTCTATTCAATCTCTTTGGTTTGTACAAACCTGGGAAGGAACAAGAAAGAATAAAGCCACTCTCTTGGTGGAAAGTGTTTATGCATCGGCAATGCAGACATACAATGGCCCCACAGATGGATTTAACAGAATCTGGTATACATGCTGCAAACAACACATGTCTACAACAGCAAGTTTAAAGTTTGACTCCTTACATGATGCCCTTGGAGAGATTCCATATGTAATGGTATTTCATCACATTATTTGGGTTATTGGTTCAAATGGCACTACAGAGAGTGCAGAAGAGTTCAACTGCCCTTACAGGTTACTTTCTCACCATCTTGCTTCAAATGCAAAGCCTGAAATAATTCAATGTGTGCATAGTTCAGTGGAACATGACAACTGTCTTGGGAATGACAAACTCCTCATGGCTGCCATCATTTAGGAAATAAATTATGATTACATGTACAATTCGTTCTGTTGGGTTAATACTGTGGAATGCTTGGAAGTCAATGGCCACATCAAGAACATTATCTGGAAGCTAGCCAATAGATCAAAAGTACCACAAGATGTTGGTGTTATTCCATCTGTATGGGCAATGAGATGCAAGTGCCATCTCATCACCAACGAGTCACCGAGTACACATCAAGACTCCATTTACACAGTTGAAGACAAGTCTATGGGATGAAGTACTTCAATACTATGCCCATGTTGAAACTTGGGGCATCTACCATA
The DNA here is from genome assembly GCA_036940065.1 of Cyclotella cf. meneghiniana. Classification (NCBI taxonomy): domain Eukaryota; phylum Bacillariophyta; class Thalassiosirophyceae; order Thalassiosirales; family Thalassiosiraceae; genus Cyclotella; species Cyclotella cf. meneghiniana. Next base: position 7,842 of record JALLPD010000531.1, read on the forward strand.
TCATTATTGATGCTTTCAATCTATTTAAATTATCCATACATCAGATTAACATCATTTAGGCCTATTCTCAAGCTCCCATTATGACAGATATTTACATGGAGCTCCCAAAGGGCACTGAGAAAAGCCACTGTAATTCTACGGAATGTGTCCGCATCTCCTCTCAGAGCTCTATGGGCAAAGTGAGCTCACCATGAAGGAGCTTGTTTTTTGGTGGAGAAGCTCATGAATCTAGGTTATCAGTAATCTATGATGATAGATGTTGTTATATATTGAGATGACATCATCTTTTATCAACTAGGTTGATTGATGGTATTTTCTTTCGTCCAAATGGCCACGATTTATCAACTGTAATAAGGGAAATCATTAAGACAGGCCTAGACACAAAGACCAAGGTCATCCAGTTGACTATGTTGGAGTCACCATCATGATCATTCAAGGGGCTCTCATTGATTCTATCATATGTGATGTCAATATTGGAAGTGCATACACTAAACCTTTTCCAGCTAAAGCATCAAAGCAGCTGCATGCTTATACAGACTCATAAAAATTCTCAGAATGTGATATAAACTTCAATTTTCATTCCATCAGTGGGAAGTTCAATTATATAGGACAAACGTCACACAGAGACATCCTGCTTGCCATTCACCAAATTGCTAAGTATTCTTCAGATCCTAGGAAAGAATAGAGAGAAGAAATAATTTACTTGGTTTAATGCTTGAAGAAGATGAGGCATTTAGGACTCAAATCTTGTCCAGACCCATCTAAAGGTTTTGAATGCTACTATGATGCAAAATTTCTCTGAATATTGGAAAAGAGATGCCCAAATTGATCACAGTACTGCTAAGTCACAAAGTGCGTGATCATTTTCTATGCAAAGTGTCCTAGTATTTGGGTCTCTAAGCCACAATCCCGAGTTGCACTTTTACCACTGAGGCTTAATACATGTCTATGACAATGACCCTTAGAGATTATGGATCTACTTGATAATATGAGATGCAGGAATGTTCCAGTCTTATGTGTACAGCCCATTGTCTACTGCTAAACTTTTGAAGACAACTCCTGTGCCCTTGAACTTGTTTGTCTCCCAAAGTTCTTTCCATGACCTCAACAGTTCAATGTTTGCTACCATCACTTATGGGAGAATGTATGACTTGGACTCATCAAGTATCTTCCCATAAGCACAGTGATAAGATTGCTGATGGATTGAAAACACTACTTGCACAAATCCGTTTTGCAAACACGGGGCCTTCATCTGTGGTGCAGGATTTCATCAACACTGATAGCCTCTTGCATTGATGACAACAGCTCCTGAGAGTCAATGAATTTGACATGGATCATTTCCCCACATGTTGCATTGCCATCTGATGGCTGATTATTGAATTCTTGACTGTCATTTCCAAATGTCAAAACATCATCTCAAGTTGCCATTCTTGAATGTCACGTTGTGCACAACTAGAACACTAAATCACCTGAGCAAAACAAGCCAGATAATCAGCCCATAACATAAATCAGGCAAAGTCCAACATTGATACACATCATTTTATCATGTAGCTCACTTCAACGTCATTATAATGCCAAAACCACTGATGCTACACTACTAATTCAAAATACCCGACATAATATAACACCAAACTGTGGCCTGATAGATTGAGAGTCTACTTTTCATCAGCTCATCAATTACACTGATGGCTTGCCACAAAAACCCTATGATGAAGACTTTGGGCACTTCATCAAACACCTAGTCACATGGGGGAATTATAGCCTGAAAATAAAATAAACCCTTTTATTTTAATGTGACCACTAGAAATTGTACATTTCAGGAGGTGTGCAAAATTAAAGAGGTGCACTCAAAAATTAAAAAAGTGCATGAAATACTGAATGATGCTACTTCAGCACAAACCTCAAGGCATTGAAGAGACAAAGCAACAATCAGCCTGAAGGTATCAAGAAGGTAGATGAGCAATACAGAACAACAATGCCATCAAGGAGTCGTGAGGTGGTGTGACATGACAGAGCAACGGTTGGTAAAAAATGATAGGGATAATGGATGAGGATGCAATGGAAAAATGGGTTGTGGGTTATTGTTCATGACGTGAAGGATGTACACCCCAGAGAAGAGAAGTGACTTGGTGGGAAAATGATACCACTTGTTAAAATAGGGTAAATAGGTATTTTTAAGATGCTTTTTCACTTTGGTCAGAGCACAAGAACCACTTAAGGAATTCTTTAGATACATTTTGTAATTCTTGCGGTCAGGTTTTATGGTAGTTTGTTAATGTGTTTGTGATACTGGTTGGCTGCCATGATTCATGTCTAGTCTAAATGCTTGATTACCTAATTCCAAATGTCTGATTTGGAACAGCTTTGGAACAGGTTAAAGGCAACCTGACTGAAGGAAATCCCATAACTATTTTTTGCCTAAATCATTTCTAATCCCTCTTTTTGGTGAATATTCATTTGATTTTGGTAAATTAAGATTAAAGTTTATGGCCTGCAGGGCAGAGAATTATCTCCTCATGTGGGATTGGTGCATGACATGAATGAGATTTGGGGGAAATTGGATGGATTTGGGCATCAGAGGAGGAATGAATTTATCCAGCGCATAAACAAATCAGTCAGACATAAGCATTGTTACAATTTTTTTATGTAGCTCACTTCAAAGGCCTGGGCATGCCAAACCACTGAAGCTACACTACAAATTTGAAAAACTTGACATAATATTACAGTGATCTGCAGCCAGATGGATTGAAAGTCTGCTTTTCATCAGCTCATCAATTACACTGATGGCTTGCCACTTAAACCCTATGACGAAAGACATTGGGCACTTCACAGAACACCTAGCCATGTGGGGATGATATGACTACCTATCAACATATAAAACATGCTTATACATAGTGCCAGCCACTTGGGTAAATATATTTCATGAGGTGCACCAAAAAATCAAAGTACACTCAAAAATTAAAGAGTTGCACCAAAAACTGAATGGCATTTCTTCAGCACAAACCTCAAAGCACCGAGGAAACAAAGCAACTATCAGCCTGAGGGGATTGAGAGGGCAGATGTGCAATGCAGATCAACAATGCCATCAAAGAGTCAAGCAGTGATGCAAGGTCATGGGAAATGGTGATGGGAGGAAGCAATGGCTGGTAAAAAATGATGGGGATGACAGATGAGAATGCAATGAAAACATCAGGTGTGAGATGCCATTGTTCATGACTTGCAAGTTATACATCCCAGAAAAGTCAAGTGATTTGGTAGGAAGGTGATACCACACATTACAATAGTGTAAAAGGGTAATTTTTCAATATGTTTTTTTTACTGTGTTGACTACACTAACTTTGGCAGGAACACAAAAACCTAAGGAATTCTTTAGATATTTTTTAGATCATGTGATCAGGTTTCAAGGTAGTTTGTTGGAGTGTTTGTGATACTGGGTGGCTGCCCTGATTCATGTTTGTGTAAAGGCTTGATGTTCCAATTTGAAATGTCTGATTTGGACAGCTTTGGAACATGTTTAGGGTGACCTGACTTAAAGAAGTCTTGGAACTAATTTTTTGGATAAATGGGTTCTAAACCCCTATTTTGGTTTATTTTCTTTACATTGTGGTGAATTATAATAAAATTTAAGTTTTGGGGGTAGTGACGGATTACCTATACACCTGGGACTGGTGTGTACTATGGCTGAAATGTGGGGAGACATGGATGGATTTGGGAATTTGGTATGAAAGTTGAAGTAGGCGTGAGATTTGAAAGAAACAGCTTGTCAAGACATGTTGATTGTTTTGGAATTTTTACAAAAAGATCACAGGTTTGAGCATTTTGAAATAGTTTGGAACCATTTTGGAACCAATTTGGTGGTTGGTATTGGGGCATTTGGTGCTGTTTTTCTGCTCAAATGCCCAAATGCCCAAATAACCAAATATTTGGAAAAAACCATCCCAAATTGTTTCCAAATACCCAAACCTGTGATTTTTGCTACAATTTAGGGAAGGCAGTGACATGTCTGGACAGGATCTTTTTTTCCAAATTTTGTTTCTACTCCGATTTTCATTTCAATTGCCCGAATTCATTGATTTTTCAGCATATCTCGGCCATTGTATGCACTGATCCCCTGCACAATTGTTATCCGCAGCCCTGCAGGCCATGAATTTTAATCATTATCTGCCAACATCTAAAGGATACTTGCCAAAAAATGGGTTTGGAACCATTTAGGCAAAAATACTTAGGGGATTTCCATAACCAAGGTCATCCCGAGGCTGCAACTATGTACCTTATTGGCATCTGACATTACCTTCTTACCGGTGAAGGTAAAGTGTGCCAAAATCAGTGAGTAAGAAGATGTATCAACTGATATTTGACTGCAATTTTCCAATTTTAGCATTTCCAAATTTCAGCGTGGATGCCAGGATATAAAACATGACCTGAGCCTATAGTAAGTCAAATTTTTGGTTATAGACAATGGTGGGGCCATATTCTTCATAGAGTAATCTCCAGTGATACACTCAATTTGAGGTCAGGCCTAGAGCACCCTGCATTAGATGTTGGGGTCAGTATTGACCAAATTTGTTGCCCCCAAAACATGCATTTTAACTCTTTTACTGTTTCCACTATGGCCAGTTGTTCATTTCTGTGTTGGGTTCAGCTCCCAGCTGAAAAACACTAGCAGCCTGCTGTTTTGAGTGACCATGGCTCCCAGTTGAACTTGAACCTGTCTGTGTAAATCTCAAAGCCCTGAGAGTAATCAGGGCAGTCCAAGGTAACATCACACACAATAGTTGCTTTCACAGTGTTAAATGCTAGCTGATGGACAGCATCCTAGGGCCATGGCTCTTTTCTTTGTCTTGTTAGACTTTGTGACTTTGTGTGCCCACACTCACCAACTAAATTAGAGAGTGGATCAAGCACTTCACTGAATCATGCCCGGATGCCTCTGTAGTACTTGACCATTCCCAGTAATCTCCAGAGCTGTTTAACATTCTGTGGCGGTGTTAGTGCAACAATTGCTTGTACCGTTTTGGTTGTAGTTTGATATCATCTCTGCACAGAATATACCCTAGGTATTCTGTTTCCATGACACAAAAGCAAGATTTGTGTGCATCAACTTTCAAGCCCACATTCCATAACCTGATGAGGATCCTTCACAACTTGGCAAGGTGGTCATCCAGGCTTCCCTGGAGATGCATAGTGGATCATCCAGATAAGTGCATAAAAAACTCAAGGGTTGTGATTAGCTAAGACTTCTTAATCTGGTTGCAACATGCATTGGTAGTTGCAGGTAAGAATACTTACTCCCTGGCAAGATAATGGTGCATATTTTGGATGTGTCTGGATCCAATCTAATGGTGTAGTATCCCTATGTGAAGCCTTCTAGTTCTTGTAGAACTGTGCTGATTTTGGGTGTTGGGTTTCTAAATGTTTATTCAGCTCCCTAAAATAACTGACAACACTTACAGTGTTTTCATTTTTTGTTATTATGAATAGAATAAGAACCAATTCTGAGTTGGCTTGTTGTAATACTCCCAAGTCAGATAATCTTTGGGTTTCCTTTTTGGTTACTTCCAAGTGCTTTTTGGGTATTGGAAAAAGCAAGCCCTGGTATGGTTGTGCTCCTTCCTTCAATTTGAGGGAGATCAGCTTGCAATCCCAGTCACCTATTATCCTGTTGAACAGCTCCTCAAAGTCAGGAAGTCCAGTAACAATGATCAATCTGGGGCACTCGGGTGCTTTCAATCATGTTCTATGATTGCCCAGAGATCTGCCTTTTCATATTTGGCATTGAGGATTTGTATGAGGTGCTTGATGGCCTAAAGTGTGCTCTGAGATTTTTTGGACTTGTCTTGATAGGTGATGTTATATACAGTTCAAGACTTCTAATTTCAGCACATGTTTTTAAGTTTTTGATGTCTCTCATTGGAAGTGAGATTTCATCTTGTGTTATATTTTGTCCAAAAGTCTATGACAATTGCTAAGTCTTACAAAGAATGAGGTCAAACCCTGGTTTGATCATGACATTCATGTCATGTTCTAAAATATCCGGTTGTGAAAATACTCCCTGCTTGCAGAATAATCAAAGAATGTTACTCTAGTTTTCCCCCTTCCATTTGTTTGGAAGCTCCCATTTGACATATGCCAAGACTTTTGCACCTGACTAGTCAGGTGAGAAAATGTTTGTTGTTTCCTTTTGGTAGGAAGAAGAGGTCTCCATCGGACCTTGATTCCATTAGGTTTATTTTATTACTGGGGTGACCCTTCCCAGGTTGTTTGTGTGATCTGAAAGCTTGACTTTCAGTCCCTGGTTACATGATGGCTATTAGTGCCAGAATGCCATGGTGATCCTTGGTGTTTTGATGTCATTGTCATCTATACTATTTGTATAGTACTTGATACTGAAGTTGTCATTAGGATCATCCATGGGCACAAGTTTTTTATTTTTGACAATTTTGTGTTTACTTTATTCTACTTAATTAAGTTGGACTTGTTGTTTTTGTTACAAGTGTTCTTTGACTTTCATTCTTCGTGACATCATAATTTATTTTGAAATCAAATTCTATTTCAGTTTGTGTGATAGCCTTACTGAAATAGGGTAAGTGTACCTATTAATTGAGTCACCTAGTTTAGTTTTCTTACATGTATGCAATTCCCTTGTGCTATCGGACCTGCAACTTCAAGAACTGTAGTCGGATTCATTGTGACTGTTTGAATCATTTGTGTGATGCTTCTTGTGCCTGTGCAACTTCTTTGTTATGGTGCAAAATGCTTTCCTAACCTCTGATTCGATGATCTGTGCAAAATTTGCACCATCCCTTATCGTTGGGCTGGGATCTGTCTGGATCCCCACTCTCGTTGATTGTAGTGCCATCGTTGTTCACATGATGACACTCATGCTAATTATGGCTCTTGTGTGGCCCTCCATCCTTGCATAGCATGCAGTGTTTATCTGTCCAGCCAACCTTCTTGGGCTTCTTGGAGGTGTGAGAGTTGATTGAATCCTCTGTTTGCCTTAATCGCATTATGGGGCTTCTGATCTATTTCAGCAATAATATGTTCTTGAGTACAAGCAGAAGGGCTCTAGTACTGATAGGAGTAGTATTCTCTGTCAAATTGTACTCAGTTTGCCCCTTGGCTGGACACATGCCTAACAGGTGAGTCATGAGGTAGGCATTTTTGAGGGGCAATATTTTTTGTGTGGCTTGATTAACCTTAGGCTGTAATGCAAGCATGGGAGTGTCTCAAGGTAGCTGTTGAGCTGTTCAACTTGGACAAAGAACTGACAAATCAGAGCCCTCTTGGGCTTTTTAATGTATTTGTAATGTAGTGCTTGAGGGTTTCACCCGCATTGTACCTGAATACCTGTTGAAGGTGAAACATGACACAGTCACAGAAGGAACTTCACATCTTGCTTGGAGTCTCATGGTGTATGACCCAATATACATCTTCTCAAGGAGCACAAGTCACTTGGTCCTTGATGATCTCCTCCCAAGGCTGCCTGGTTTCCATCCAATTGGAAGGCCTTTGCTTCTGCCATGGTGACTTCAAGCTTTGCAACTTTTATGGTCTCTATGGCCTTCTTGTAGGTCATCTTTGCAACTACTTCTGGAGTTCACTGCAAACAAAAAACACCGGTAACCTCCCGGTACACTTGCAAAATGTCAGAGTGTACAGGGAGGTTACCGGAA
>JALLPD010000532.1:0-20420 GCA_036940065.1 Cyclotella cf. meneghiniana
TGTTAGCAAGGGATTATTTTTCACTTACAGTCTTGCTAACAGCTTGTTTGCAGTGCCTCACTTAGGGGTAAGTTGAGTCTCCCATGGACAGTCAGGAGTCAGCAAAAGCGCATGGTGATAGTATTCTTCTACTATCTCCCTTGTTTCTCAAGCAGTGGCTGATGATATGCCACTGTGGGAAGTGAAAGTTGTCAGGAAGCTTGCCCAGGATAGTGCATCTATTACTGCATGGGGTCTTGTGTAGGTAGGAGTCTTTCTCTGGAGAGGAAGGTTACTTTGCTCTAATGACACAGGTTTAGCACTGGTGGCAAGAGATCTGGTGGCTTCATCTCCACCTATCTCAATAGACAAAGGCAGACTACTTTTGCTGCTCAGTAACTGAGCTGGTGCCTCAGTCACCATAATGGTATTTGCTATTACCACCGCACTCAGTGTGGCCTTGAAAAGATCGAAGATCGCAGTGACATCTTCACCATCAAAGAGACCAAACAGTGGCTGAGGTCTGCTATCAGCGCATCAGCCAGCTCTGTGGTGATGCATCCAGTGATGGTTAGAAGTGTCAAATCTGCCTCCTCTTGATGTCAGCCTTTGGGTTGCAGAGACAGTGTCAATGGTAATTATCCCTGAGGTGGGTTTGATACACTGATTGATTCTAGAGGCCTGGAGTGCTGGTGGAGCTATGTGGATACAGTAGTAGTAACTACTTTAAAAACAAGACTAGTGGCTTGTTAGCCCCAATGTGCAACTTGGTTGTAGAGATAGGTATGTTTAGAAGTATGGTGGTAGCCTGACACCACCTCAATTTTTTTACTTGTGTGCAGCTGATAATTTCTCCTCCTGATCTATGATTTCTTTTTGTGCTCAACTATCCCTATGTACATACAAACAATCTTTCATTGCATCTTTGAGATCTACCAGTAAAATGCTACATCAATTACCTTTTATTTTACCACAAAGAAAAGAACCATGATGCGATTGATCATGTTTATGAGCAAAAAATGAGGCAATAATATGACTTTTACTGTTAACATAAACATGATAACTAGCATACAGTTTTTCACTAGTAATATGATTGAAGAATGAAACAAGTTAGCTAGTCAGACAATTTTTGGCAAAAAGTTTCTAAGAAAAGTTGTAAAAACAACAATGTCTAAAGTAGTCTTTTTCCAAGGACTTTTCACAGGACAAAAATTCCCTTCATCCATTTTTCTCAATTCATTTCCGTAGTTATATTGTAGTAAATCAAAATACTTTATTTTTCTTTTATTTTGAGGATAAAATTGTATCAGAATCACTACAGGAAAAAAATGATACACACACAAGCATTGTTGCAAGTATTCTTCTTTGCCAACCAGTATGCACATGCACACACAAGTCCTATAGCAAAACAGAGGATGCAAGAACAATAATAATAATAACATTCCCTTGGATGTAAATTGCAATCAGCAGCACCACTGACACCAACAGTGTCACTGCCAATACAAGCAAAAACATGAATGGGATGAAGTAATGGATGATTTTGCAAATGCATATGACCCTGTGATTTCCAGAGAGAAGTAACAGGATGAAGGTAATGTGTAGAATAATGTGGGAGACAATGCAAGTGATTGCAGTTATGATGATGATGATGATGACAGTTTAGCTGCCAGGTTTGGGGGCGAAGTTGGAGAGGGTGGTTGTGAGGGTGGGCATGATGGGGATAATAATGGGGCCAGCTAGCGGGCCAGTGGCATTGATAGAGGTATGTACACCAAAGAGTGCTGACAGTTATACTTCAAACCATTCTAATTTTATTGTTTTTCAATTGGATTCTTGTTCTAAGTTGTTTGTGGATGACATCTTTTTGCTCCTTGCAATTTATTTGAAACCATTTCATAGAACAAGAGGAGGATCACATCTTTCTTGCTCCAGATTCATGGCAATGTTTGTCCAATTGGTTTGTCTTGCATTGATTTCAAAAGATCCTGTGAATACCTTGCATCAAAAAGAGCACCATGGCATACAAAGTAAGGCAGCATTACTAATCGCAGAAATACTTCATCATCCACTAATGATGCATGCAGTGGTACATTGATGCATTTGTCATGTGATTGTGATTTTGAGGTGAATGAAAAGTTTGCCAAGCAGCTGAGTGTATTTATGGGTGCAATCAAGAGGACAGAAATAATTTGCAAAAAGTATAATCATGTCTACTATTTCCTGTGACCTAAAGAGATTAATTGTTATATGATCAAGGAGGTGCAGAAGAAAAAGTTGGAATGTGGAGATTCACCCAATCAAGGCAAGAAAAAGATGGGTTGGAAGGTTTATGAGTTTATGAGTTTATGAGTAAACTATTCATGGACAAGGAAAATAATGAATATATTTTAAACATGCCATTTTAGCTTTGAATGGAATCTCTTATGTTGCAATTAACATGTAGAACATTTCCATGCAGATAACATGTTGTGGGTTGATGATGAATTAGTTTCCATTTGCCAAAGACCTGAACGATTGAGGAAGTGGAGTTATGCCATTTGGCGTGTCTATAACACCCCTGAAAGCCCTCAAGCCTGCAAAGACATTTGGTTTGACTCATTATTTGTTTTGTAATCCAGGAATTCTTATAGGACAAAGTACATCTATACAGGTGGATGCATAATGTATAGAGGGACTGGTGATGGCATGTCATAGGCCAATTATACACCTTATTTGGGCAAACCCCATCAGCTTCCACCTGGAAGCTTTAAGGTTCCTCTGCACCTTGTTTTGAACAAAGGCAGTATGCAAATGTTATAATATGTTAGTTTCTCAGAAACAACATATTTAACGAACATACTTGGCAGGTATATTTCACAAAAACAATTGTGACAAGAAGAATGTTTCACAGAAATTATTGTGACAAGGAGGAGGTACACTCAAGTGACCTTCTCTACCAAGCATGACCAGAGCAGGAAAGCTTCTCTGCCAAAAGTTAGGCTGCCTGAGGTTTCATACCAAGTCAGGTAGAAACCTACATAGCAGCCAACTAAGTCATTAGTGTGAACATACCAAAACTGTGTTGAATTTTCCACAGCATTGTTTTTCCACAATGAAGCACATTTACTTCATCATGGTTTTTACTTCATTTTTACTATTAAAATTAACTCATAAAAATAATTTATCTCCATATAAAATAACCATCATGCTTTGACCTTTTCTACAGAATATGAGTTGTATAGAAAGGGCTTAGGTCACAATCAATTGATAGCCTCTATGTGTGACCTTCACTGAATTGTCTGTCCATCATCTTACCATCCATCATCCATCTATCATAGGTACATAGTCAGTGGTGGTTTCGTCCGTCAGTCCTCCAAATGTTTTTTTGCCGGAAGCAGTACATGATACCCTTTGTAAGTTATGTGTGGCGCAATATTGTGCTGCCTGACACCAAGAGTCGCAATGCCACAACTGCATGAAGAGTAATTCACTCTGCCACTTGAAGTGAGTTATACTCACAGGCAGACAAACGTTTTAAAAATGGAGTCTAAAAAAATAATATTGCCCTGGCACATCACTGAGGACTAGTTCCCAATGTATGCAGGTATACCTTGCTCTTATAGCAGAGTTTGTACTTAGCATCTGCAATAAAAAAGACCACACGTGACATATCAATCACGCAAGTGGCACATAGACTAGCTGTGAGCAGTCCCTCTTAAAACAGAGGCAATTAAAAATAATGCCTAGGGTTAGTTTTCTTTCCCACTGAGCAATATGTGTAGGTCTATTTTTAGACATAAAAACACGATTTGACTGTCAATTTAGTCTGTACCCATGATCACATGCAGATGCATTGACCACACGGAGTACTATTTACATACCGCATGTAGGCAGTACATAATAAAATTACTTCTAGGGCCTAAAATGACCCAACGAAGTATTCTGTCACCTTAACAGGCCAAACTGTTTTGTTGTGACCCCCAATGAGGTATGCATCACAAGAAATGTCCACAATCCCCCTGGAAGTTCTCATCCATCAGTTTCCTCCTGGAAGTCCTCGTCCCTCAAGTGTTTCTTTCTCCCAGTAGCTAATTCTCTTTTTTGTTCACATAATAGGTTGGTGAGAATATCAATCAATCATTGCACGGGCATATGATAGGTTTGGGGCTCAAGGTTGGAGTGCCAAAGACAACTTGAAGGGAGGATGGGATTGCACACTCAGCAACCCGATCAAGTGCAGATAAGCCCATTTTAGTGAGAGCAAGTCATGGCACAGTCTGGTTCACCAATCTGATCGCAGACCAGCATGCATGATTGTGATGTCATGAAAATGAACATACAAAAATAAGCATGTAACTGCATGGCTCAGCCTGTGACAGAAAATGAGCAGCCAGAGAGTGAACCACATTCAACTCCACAAAAGGACACAGGATGGCATGATATTGCTGAATCCCAGTCATGCATCAGCATGACACAAAATATTGTCTCCAAGTCTCTGATTGCATGAGGGTGCATGCACATCAAGGAAAACAACTACAAATCAAGTCCCCAGCTTTGAAAGACCCATAAAATGGTGTCACAGTCGCATAATTCTCCCAAATTTTTCATTCGCAAAACAACTCAAAATACTTTTTGCATGTTTTCCATTGGGAAACTGGAAACTCGTCAAATTCTTTCAGAGTTTTGAGTAAAATGATGACATGAGCCAAGGATGCTCCTTTGGCACCCACAGCCAGGACTGGGCCCACCAACAGATCAAACAGGATCCAAGAAGGAGTATGTAAGGGTACCAAAAGTTAAGTTAGCAGAAATCCCATTTGCTAAAAATATTCGAATTCTTGTTACAAAGATCCAAATCCTTAAAGATTNCAAACAGGATCCAAGAAGGGGTATGTAAGGGTACCAAAAGTTAAGTTAGCAGAAATCCCATTTGCTAAAAATTTTCGAATTCTTTTTACAAAGATCCAAATCCTTAAAGATTTGATCTTGTCAACAACATACCAGAACTGTGTACAGATGTACACATGATCTTTAAGTCTCTTAAATATCATACCTGAGGAATGTGTACACCCTACACAACGCTCATTTGTCATTAGCACAAATATACCGGTGCTACATACAGATTCGAATTTTAACATGTTAAAAGCACGAGGATCACCAAATGGTAGTCCTCATTTTGATCAATTAAAATAAAGCTCACAATTTCAACTTCCAGTTCTTCTGAAGTCTATTTTTTACTTCTTATCTGCAACTAAAATATTTCTACCATTTGGCTTAGGTCACAGCAAGGCTACTATTTTACAGCAACTAGTTGTAGTTCAATAGATTGTGCACATATTACAATGATGTCAAATGGGTCACGTCATTGATGATTTGTGCAAAATTTGAATTGAGAAAATAAGTCATCAATTAGGTATATTTATTGATGTCGAAAGTTGATTTCTAGAGTAGCTTCCTTCAACTTTTATCAATTTCCATAAATTCCTAGGAAGTTCTGGTGATTAGGCTAAATTAGATCTATTCTCACCACAAAATAACCCATTGCTCTTCCAAGGCCAGTGGTACCATAGGAGGTTGCTCCTTGGTCATTTTGGATCTCTTAACTATGCAACTTATTGATGTTTTCCTACCCAACCTAGACTTGCACTGTCTTTTGTTTGCCATTTACTTGCCCTCTTCACAACAAGTTTCATGGCAAAATACTCATCTTCCTTGGATAAAAATGATTCTTGGTCATCCTTTGGTTTTTCTTTCACCATAATCATGAGAGTCAAATATCCTCTGATAAAAACTTTCAGATGGAATCAAAAAATTCTTCATAGCAAAGCATCCCACTGACCAACTTCAATAACACAAACTTGGCATGGTAACTACAGCATTTCCTCAAACTCAAACACATTCTGAAGTATCCATGGACATGGTACTTATTCCTCTATTAACAAATTCTTATAACCCGAGAAAGTACTGATGGATTGATCCCCATCTCTCTGTAAACATTGGCATCACTGTCTTGTTAGAGGTATGGTGAAAATGATGGTCTGTTTTGCTTTTTGAAGCATTTTGAAATTAGTGTACTGATGTAACTTCTTGTCCAACTTTTCATATAGAAGTACTGTAAACATGAGAGCATCCCACATTAGCAAGCCCAGTCCTATGTTTGAACCACTGATAGGCATGGACTAAGAGATAACATTTCTTATTGCATCAACATTTCCCATGCACTTGTTCCATGCCTTTTAATGATAAGGCAATAGTTGGTGAAGACAAATAGACACATCTTACTTATTACATAACAATAATAATTTGACTAATGGTTGGTTAATGACTACAGTCAATCAACTTTTAGTTAGAAAAATAATTCAATAAAATGCAACAACCAACCAAATATTTGATTTCATGGTCAACATCATAGCAAACACTGCCAACAATGAACAATAACTAATCTTTGACTTGTGATCTCTTAACACAGTCATGAATTGGTGTGTCTGCAAAGACTCTTCTACCATCACAATTCATACAAAGAGTTCGCCCAATTCAACTGCCACTTCTCAATTACAGCCTCTCCCACTATCCTACTTTGACCACAAACACAATTTGCTGCAACAGTGACTAGTCCTGACAAAACCCACTCATGATTGACAGAATCTTTGCCTTGTTGATTGTTGATTCATTTGATAGAACTTCCTTCCAACAAACCTGTATAAAACAGTCGAGGTGACAATTATTTAGAAAGACGTTTGGATTATCATAATCATTAAATCAAATTACCATTCTTATATCCATCCCTCTTGCTCATCCTATTCTAATGGCCACTTCATAACAAGTATAGCTTGGTAGAAATCTAGCTATATCTTAAAAAATACAGAAAATTGGATGAAACCAAGCGGTCACTTTGTTCCAGGGAATTGTACATTTGGGCGCAGTGCTGGTGGATTGACAATAACTAATGTCATCTTAATAGTTGTACATTTTTAGTATGTGGATTTCTTGTCAAGAGGTATTCACAGAACAAAATTGGAATGTACAATGCCAGCATTCTTAGTAATCATAAATCTCATCATGAAAAAGAACTGCTCCAAAAATGCTGTGTTTAGTCCATTTGAAAGCATAATGAAAGTCTACAATAGCAATCAAAAAAAAGCAATCATAAATAATAGACAACAGTGCTTCTTACGGTTCACACACACTGAATCACATTGAGGAGGTGTTCTCACTCACTCAAAGTCATTCACATTCACACATTCACATTCAGGGTGCGTTCACACTCACTGAAAGCTGTTCACGTGCACTCAGATGCACTCAAAAGGTGCTCATGCTCACTCAAAGGCATTCATGCACACCCAATTGCATTCAGTGAGTGTTCACATTCACTCAATGGCATTAAGGTGAACTCAATTATCTTTCAAGATGTGTTCAATTGTCTCAATTCTCACTTAAAGGCAGTCAGCCCACAAAGGCCAAATGGATATGTGCTAGAAAATACAAAGTGCATGAAGGTTCTATAGATTTACTCTAAATTTTATTTGGACACATTTTAAATATCTTTTGCAACTCAATTGTAATGTTTTGTCAAAAAAACGAGTCAGTGAACATGACATCAATTTTTAATAGATGAAGTGAGGTCCTGGTGTCAGCAAATTATATGGGTGACAAAAAATTAGAAAGTAACTGAAAATTACACCAAGTTAGATACACTACAAGTAGAAAAACATTTTGGAATAATTCATCTGGGGTCAAAAGTTACAGACAGTTGAGCAACCCATTAGAATCAATGGAATCCATTGATTCTAATGGGTGGGGAAGATCAACCAATAAATAACTTCTGTAAAATGTGGATAGTGAGAACCACCACCTGTACAATTTATGGTTCTTAGAAAAATGTTTTGTTAGTGACGTTAACACAGAGCAGTAGTATTGATATCTTGAAAATAGTGCTGTATTTACTTTGTGGTAAGTTGGGTAGACCTTTGCCACCAGTTTTTCTCTCTTTTGTGGGCCTCAATGTGGTGTTGCCTACTCAACCCCCACCAATGTAATGCTCATCATGGACAGAGCCAAATAGCTCCCTCCTTTATTCACACATCACCACCTCCAGCAGTTCCTCCACCGCAATAGTCATGTGCTCTTTGCACCGCCTTTTTCAGCATCCCTTCTCCTTGTTCATCAGTTCAAGCTCCCCATTTTGTTACTTTAATAAGTGTTGAAAAGAAAATAATCAGAAGAATTGCTTTTTTTAATTTCAATTCAGAAGTGAAAGCATATTGACTCACAAGAATTTATTATAAATTGTAAAATATTGTAATGCAAGTTACTTTTTATGTTTTAGCTGTAATTTCAGGCATAATTTAGCAATTGATGAATGAGAGAAAAACAAGAGTAATACACTATCAAGTACAAGCCTTCAGCTGTATGAATCATTGACAATCTCACATTGAAGGATCTTTCTCTTCATCATGCTTTCAAGGAAGTGAATATAACTCATTTTATTATTCCTGCTAGAAGAAGAAAATTGAGAAGTTCGACACATTGGCCTAACCAACATCAAAAAATGTATTTTTACTCATTGCACTACCTTGTGAAGTGTATTGTGATGTCTTTCAATTACATGGTAGCATCTCAGCAAACACTGGGAGTTTCAAGGAAGAAAATATTTGGGCATGTTGCTGAGAGAAAGGGGAAACCAATATGAGTCTTTTAGAAAAATTAGGGTGAGTTAATGTATTGAAAAACACAAATGTCTGGTGGTTCTTAGAATGAAGATATTCTTACCATTTGCATTTTATGGTACATTGTTGTGTCAGTTAGTTTAAGACACAATGTGCAAGGCTGTGTAATTTGGTCATGGACGAGTCAAGAGTGACTCATGAGGCAACAGCCAAGTGTGTCACTTAAGACAAATCCCTACCAACATTACACAGACTCAAGCATTGTATCCTGTAACCAAGTGATATAACAGTGTAGTTATGTGTGCAACATCACAAGTAAAAAATGAAATATCTCACATGTTTTGAGTGGCCCCTTCATGGTGAACTTGATTGGAACTCAAAACAAAGGTGGGAAGCCCCAATGAGGTGACAAAAATTCTGATACCACCACTCAAATCTACTATCTGTAAGGGAATGAGTATGATCCAAACCAAAATTACCAAAATTATACAACACCCTCCCTCCTGACAGCCATTATTCACCAGCACCTCTCAATCAAACAATCCTCATGCTGCTCACCAACTGGACAGAACCCTTCAATACACCAGGAATGAAGAATCCTACACCAAGAGCCAAGAATGCCATCTCCTCTGTCACCAACAAGAGCAACAACAGATCATCTCCATAAAAAAGATGGTCATGGCTCCCAAGACCCTGATTGTTCTCACAGTACAGAGGAGGCTTTCACTGGTTCCAGGCACAAGCCTGTTGCTGCTCAGCACCCTCACCAGCCACTGGTTTGTGCCTTGGGATCTAGTAGTGGGGTTGTTTTTAGGGAGTTTCCTTGTGATTTGGGTGTTTTAGAATGGAGGCGGTGGCTTCAGAGAGTCTTGGGTTTCATCAAAACTTGAAGTTGTATTGAAATTTTATTCACTGGTTGTAATTCACAAAACATATCATTCCTGTGGCATTATAATGATAACCAAACAAGATGCAAAAATTCTTGCCACAATTGATAGTGCCATATTTTATGGTTAGTAGGCCACACCAAATGTTCCAGGATTCTGTTAAGTGTGTCCTTCTCACCGTATCTTTGTTCAAAAAAGCATGTGAAATATAAAAAAAATTGTCATAGATAGTACAATAGTTCTATCATAGTCATTAAGCTGCCTCTTGTTCCAGCCAATTTATATTGTTTGTTGGAGGCTTTGTACCCTCCAATCTACTCTCTGCTGACCTTTTAATGCCATCCATGGCAAATCTCCCCCCTCCTGCAATTGCAATTGCCATAATTACTTCCAATAGAAGATGGTTGGGGATTTGCAAGGGGTATGTATTTCTTGGGCAGCATTTCCTGATATGGCTGTTCAAAGGTAGTCATCTTGATGGCAGTCTGTGATGGCTGGGATTTATGGGAGTGACTATGGGAAAGCAGCAAGTTTGTCTGGTGCAGTTTCTTGGAAGAACACAACAATTCACCAAATCTATCAAATAATTTCTATAACTACACTCTAACTATTACCTAGTTAATCAACTTCTTTATGTTAATGAAAAAATACATAATTTAAACTCTATACTAAAAAAGGTCTTCACCCATCACAGCAAAGAAAACAAGCTGAAAAGTTTGTCCTGTGCTGTTTCTGGCAGATGCAACAAGTCACCAAGTGGCACACATTTCTTGCCAACATCAGCAAGTTGCAACAATGGTATCTGCACTCATCATATGTGTGCCAATTGCTGGTGGCAATAATTCCTGTAACTGAAACAAGTTGATTGATTGTAATGTCTTTTTTGTAGTGTAAATGATGAAACTACTATTTAAATATGTCAGCCCACCAAAAAGCCCTACATGATGTGCGGTGAGTAATGCACCAATCAGACATAATTTTGGAAACAATAGGAATTATGGTGAGCCCAATAAATGAGCAGATCATTCATGCAATGGAGAATCTACTGTATAAATTGGTGATATAGTCACACAAAATATTCTCAATTTTGGTGATGTATGATGATCTCACCAAGTTTTGGCAAGTAATTAAGCAAGTAAAATAAAAAAACTTGAAAGAGCACAGACTATAGCTAGCACTGTATTACATCCGTTTTATTATGCCCACTCTTGTTCCCACCAATTTATTTTAGGGATACAAGGCTCTTTATCCTCTCTCCCACTCACCATCCACTTTTATGCCACACCAACCATGGCAAACCTCCCCTCCCGGTGCAAGGTTGACAGGCACTTCGACCAATGAAAGATGTCTTGATTTACAATGGGGGCACATTGCTTGCGTTTTTCCTAATGCCATCACCAAAAGAAAATCATGTTGGTGTCAGTCTGTGATGGCTGGGATGCATGGAAGCTACTGTGGGGAAAGCTGTGGGTTTGTCCAGTGCTGTTTCTCAGCAGATCCAACAATCCACCAAAACTACCAATAAATGAATTTTATTTACATTTTACCTACTTAAATTTAAAATTTTTTATTTAGTTTCTTTTGTTATCATTGCCTTGGCGGCAGTCTATGACAACTGAAATGCATGGAAGTGACTGTGGAGAAAGCCTTGAATTCATTGGGTGCCAATTTCTGGTAGTTCAACAATCTACAAAATCTAGCAATCAACTATTTTAAATTACATTTTAACTACTTACATTATTTATTTAGCTATTTTAATAATTTCAAAAAATTTACTCCAATTTTTTATGAGTCAGCTCTTGTCACAAATAACAAAAAAGCCGTTAGTTTGTCCAGTGCCATTTCCTGCAGATGCAACAATCAACAAAAGCAATGCAAGGTCTTTGCCACAAACAGAGAGTTGCCACAACCAAGGCGATGCTTATTGCATGTGCACCCATTGTCTGTGGCAAATATGCCAAGAATTCGAATATGCCATTCCAGATGTGGGAGCAGTGCAAACATATTCTTCATTAAAACGGTATTATGTAAGCCCACCAATAAAGCAAGGTGATGAGTGGTGAGTAACACAACAACCAGCATAACTTTTGAACCACAATGAGTTACCAGGAGCCCAGTACATGACCATGTTGGTCTTGCAAGGAAGAATAAATTTGCATGGAATTCATGTGGAAAAACTGGGTTTGAAGGCCTGGAAACACAAAATGTCCAGAAAATTGGAAAGATTTTGAAAAATGAGATGATTGCAATGATTTCCTTATTCAATGATTTATATGGTATTCCAATTGCATTTGGGTGGAAAAGCAGGTTTAAGGGCTCAAAAACTACCAAATGTTTGTAAAATTGATGAGATTTTGTAAAGTGTGGCCTTCTCAAGGGTGAGGCCTATACACCATAAAATATGGTAGTGTACAATACCATTTATTGTTTAGTACCTATACAAGTTTCTGAGTATATACCACACAATACACCCCGTGTCATACTACTGTATAGTGTGGAATCTAAGAATTCATCTCATTTTACAGAATCCCACTTATTTTCCAGACATTTTGTGTTTTCAGGCATTTAAACCTGTTTTATCCACATAAGTCCACTATGAATAGATTCTCCATTGGGAGACCAAAATGCCCATATGCTTGGCTGCCAGTAACTCCCTGTGGTTCAAAAGTTATGGCTGATTGTTGCATTACCCACTACACATCACCTAGGTTTTTTTGGTGGGCTTACAATGTACACAGTATTTTTTCAATGGAAAAATGTTTGCAGCTCTCCCATCTCAGGAATGTTTCTTCCGCTTGATGGCATCGTTGCCTCAAACAAAGGGTGTACATGTGATGAGTACCATATTGATTGCAGCATTGTGATTGCCTTGCTGCTGGAGAGGATATTACTTAGATTTGGTGGATTGTTAAATCTTCTGCACAAAACAGCACTGGATAATCTTGCAGCTTGTTTTGTTCTCTGTGGCAAGAGAACACATTTCAAGTTTTTTAGTGTAAGCTAGTTTATTTTTACATTAACAAAAAGAAGCCAATCAACTTGGTAAAAACTTCATGAATAATATAAGTAGTTTAAATGTAAATTAAAATAAGTAATTGGTTGATGTGGTTGATTGTTGCATGTGTTGAGAAACAGCACTGGACAAACTGGTGGCTTTCCCCACAGTCCTCCCTATGCATCACAGCCATTGCAGACCCCACTAAGGCAACAACTACTTTTCAGCAGCAGAAGCAAGAAATACTGAACTAACAATATCCCCCACTCATAAAACCCCAAACTTGTTCAATCAAAAGTAAGCACGGTGATCGGGGCTGCGTAGGGAGGGGATGTTCACCATAGTTGGGGCAACATAAAGGTGGATGGTGAGTGGGCAAGCGGGTACGGAGCTTCCTAGCCCTGAAATAATTTGGGTGGAACAGAAGGGGGCATGAGAAAAAGGGTAGTTATGGTACTATCTATGGTCAGTATTTTTTAAATTTCATAATTTACTTGCTTAATTCCTCACCAAAAGTTGGTGAGATTGTGAGAAAGAGGATTGAAAAAAAATATTTAGGTTAAGGGCACCATACCATAGCAATGCATCATGACTTATTCTATGTTATGTGCATGACTGAATAGTCAATATGACTCTTGATTTGGTTATCCAGAAAATAAATGAAATTCTTAAAATTTGGAACAGCAGACACATTTTTTCTATAAACCAATGTTTTATCATAATGTTTAAAGGAAACACAGTCTTCTGAAAAAAGTCTTAACTACAAAAATCTTGTCTTGTGCAGCTGGTTGTAACCATCTATAAAAATAGGCATTTTTTAGAAATGGGTTATTTTCTAATCTCAAAAATAGCTTATTTCTCAAAAATAGCTTGTTTCTCAAAAATAGCTTACTTCTCAAAAAAAGCAATTGCACACATAGGGAATAGTATCTCTTCATTTAGAACTCAAAAATAGCTTATTTTTTGAAAATAGCTTATTTTTTGAAAATAAGATATATCTCAAAAATAGTGTTATTAATGAAGTTGAGGGAAATGGTCTTTTATAGTAGTTGTTTTGTGATTTTTCAGCAGAAGCTAATAATTAAATGTAATAACAATTATACCGATACTAATATAAATTTAATAAAATAAGACTGTTTATGAGACTATTTTTAAATAAGACTATTTCCATACCTCAGGAATACTGCTATTGCTTGGGAATAGTGCTATCCCTTGGGAATAGCACTATCTCTCAGAAACAGTGCTATTTTTTGGTTATATAAAGCACATCAAAGTAGGAATAGTAGGCCATGTATATTTCGAGAAGAGTGCAATCCCTTGGGAATAGAGCTATCTCTTGGGAATAACACTATCTCTTGAGAATAATACTATCTTTTGTGAATAGTTCTATTTTGCTATTTCCAAGCAATAAGCTTGTTTGAGAAATAAAACTATTTTCAGCTGCAGTATTTGACCAGTATCTTTAATAAAAAATGTTACATTTAAATAAGCTTAACATTCTCTCCATTTTTACGTCTTATATTGAGTAGTTCCCTCAACCTTAATATGATTATGTTTGAGATATAGCCTTTTTTTAAAAAGTAAGCTTTTTAGAGTTATCAATTTGTATTATGATTATTCTATAAATATAAATCGGTTGTGTTTTTATCACACAAGGCAACGTCGGTTCATTCTTTCTTGTGATGTGTTCTGATTTTGAACAAATTGCAAGATTTTCAAGAAATTTATACATTTTCATAAACCAAACTGTGTTCAATTTTGAAAATAACATTATTTTTTACATAATGTTTCTCTTGCAAAATGATTATGACAAGCATTACTCTATTGCAAATTGTCTATTGACAGCATCATAGACCAATTGCTAACAATTATATTATATAAGAGGGTGATAAACGGAACTGTTCAAATGAATTTTTTGTATCCTGATATCCTCAGCCAGACAGATGAAGCAATCTCAAAATATTATTCATTATAAACTTGAATTGAAGTTTTTTCAAAAAATCTTCATCATTATTATTGTTTTGCTAGGAGGTCAAAGCAAAGCAATTCTCAAGCAAATCTAATTTGCAGATGCATATTTGCATCTTTGCATGCATGAGTCCATGTTCTGTCTGCAAAAACCACATCTGCAAATTTGACATAAATAGAGTGTCCAAGCAATCACTAAAATTTGCAGATGCGGTGTTTGTAAATGTTCTGCCAACAAGAACCCATGAAATTATGTCTCATTGTTGATGCAGTTCCTCTTTTAACAATGCTGACAATGTGGATGACACTATTATTGGTTTACGCCGGTCACAAAGAAGAACATCTCACCATCATTGAGGATCAGGTTTGCTCACTCCAGCACAAATGATGGAAGAAGAAATTGCTATCAAACTGCTGAAGGTGCCCTACACCAACCAACATATCTTGGATGTCTTCTCTCATTCCTTGTTGTGGTTTATAATTTCATCAAAGAAACTCTTTGCCGATATGAAACAATGGGTATTCAAATGCATGACCACATTTATCTCTGAGAACAATAATACAAACCATCATGAAAATAATCACAAGACTTCTGTTCTTGATGAGATGGATTATGTCATATGGCAAGTTAGCTTTACTCTATGCTGAAGACTTATCAATATTTATGAGACATTGCCATCGCATTCTACCTAAAAACTACAGAAGACATTCTGATATTGACTGTGAGAGCAGATATAGTTGGATTGGTCTTAATCCAAATGACTTAAGACAATTATATGTTTCCTGGAGAGTTCCAAATAATTTTTAGAATCCATCCTACCATCAAGTTTTTTGAGGGGAGGAATGTTAATTCATTATGATGTTTCATTTGAACGAAGGGTGTCCATTCACAGATATGGCCCAGACTTTTGTTGGCAATGCAAGGGATTACTACATAATACATGATTTAATGGTCAGACATATATACTACACATTTTAGAACAAGATTTCTGGTAAAAGTATTCAACAATGGATCCCCAATCACATTAACAGAAGCCGGCAACTCATTTTTGATAAACTTTCATCGGGAGCAATCAAAGAAACAATACATGAAAATGGTGAAGTGGTAGATGTACAGCAAACTCTCCACTAATTTGACAATGAAACCTTTTGTTTGGATTTCTTGATGAATTTGCTATACCAACAGCAAATGTACAAAATTCTCCCTCACATTGTAATATGCTTAAACATGATATTCAAAGAGCATTTTATTCTGGATATTTGAAGAAGCATGACCTAAAGGCAAAAACTGTGTTGTTGCCAATTGGAATTATTGCCTGTATTTTCAGAGCTGACCTGCACCAAAAGTACAATGGTATTGAAAATATGAGTGGTTTGAACTATAAACTTGTGCAGTTGCTCAGTGGACACCAAATCCCTGCTTGGCTTGGATGCACAGGTTATTTATTTCCAGCTCTGTATTGTGATGGGATATTTAGCATTCTTGCAACAATTCTTGAGCATTTTGGGAACCCTTCTCCAGAATTGCAACTCCTAAATATGTGATTATCCTCCATGAGGGAACTGAGCATAATTTGCTGATCACAGAAATAATTTTCCATTTATTTAGTGTTCCATATTGGTTGCATCTATTCAATTGTGGAGCTATAGTGAGACAAATGTCTTTTGTTTTGTTTTTCATTCTAAATTGTTATTATTGCATTTGTGGAACCAGATGTCAAACATTTGGTCGAATTCCTCCAACTTTGGAGGACTAATTGCCTCTAAACAAAGTCTTGACCCTACTGCATGCTGTAGATCTTGAAGATATTTGGGATTTTAATGGTATTATAATATAAATTATATTGTAATCTAAATAAGTCCGTTTTTGTAAATTATATTGAATTATTTGTTAGCATCACAGTAACAACAGTTAGTACAACAACTTTGTGCTCATAACAAATTTATACTAATATGTAAATGTTGATTGACTCCAAAATCATGCAGTCATCAAAAATTTGACTGTAATTTAGAAAAAATGTGTTCCAATGCAAGTCTGTAGAAAGATATATCAGATTCATCTGTTGTTGACTGCAATAACTGAGAGATACAGTTGAAATCTTGTACAATATCAATAACACCATGGGTGGGAGGGCATGTTGTGCAGTAATAAATTGCTGAATGGAATCAGATAAAGAATGCAAAGATAGATATCCAGCAGTGATGTGACCAAACCTTACACTTGGATCATTTTGTGCTGCATCAAACGACCTATCCAAATGTATATTGTGTCTCTGTGCTCCACTTGTAGTTCCTTGCCTCAAAGCAGGTTGTTTATTTGCCACATCATCCAAACCCTCTTGAAGAAAGGATGACTCATGGTCATTTATAGGTTGGATGTCTTTGTTCTCAAATATTTGCACATGTTGCACAGCCATGTTACCAACCCATTGCCTGTCAACACTTCAGAGAGTACAGATACAACACCCTGATCACTATAATCAAGAGGTGCTTGTTGACCAATAAAACTTCTTGCCACACTTGCCCTTTCTCATCTCATGTCTGCAGCTCATTGGTTTGAAGTTGATTGATTTTGCTGAGCATCAAAGAGGACAAAATATTAGCATGCCTAAACAAGGATTTCCTCATCTTGTGTTCCTGTTGAATCATTGGAATGAGTTTGATAAAAATATGATCAAGCCAGATGTTGTGCACTGATGAGATGGTGTCCAAATGTAGGTTCATTGATAGGTTGAAATGCTGACAGGGGACCATACAGTTAAATTGATGAATGCACATTATCTCTGATCCAGACAGTACAATTACCATAACCCAATGCAGCAATAATTCCATTAGCATGTCCACTTTCTTGTTGAAGAACACCTATGAGACCAATGGCATGAGATTGTCTGCTGATACCTGTTTTCTCAATATTTAAAAATCCCCCAAAACAAAGTTGGCATGGATGATTCCACATTGATGACCACTAGGCCTTGAACACTCTGGATGCTGGCTAACCTGATGCAGATGCTGACCAGGTGGAATGTCAGAATTTGACTCATCACCACCATTAATATCTTCCATCATAAATGGGCAAAACTGTTAACTATCATACACAAGAACCATTCATGTCAAAATAGAAGAAATAATGAATCAGATATGGATTATTTCATTTTACTCACACAGTATTATTTACTCACCTTTCATCATAGTTGGGTTCAATGTCTTGGCCAGTTGCATTCATGATATTGTTATTGCTACGAAAAGGATAGAAATGACACTGAGGTGAGATGATGATACAATATAATATAGATGATTGTGTTTAATTACAGATCAACACAAGCACAAATAGTCCGATTGTAACAGTTATGCTCATCCTGAGTTAATGGATTTTCATCTTCCTTGCTCAACTGTTGATGCTGACATTCTTGATTGATTTGATCTTGGATGAATGGATCAACTGGATGAAGAATTCCAACGCATGATCTCTTCTGATAGATGCCTGGGTTGGTGTGTGAATAACATTCTGAGTAGCCGCTAGTATTCCATGGGTGGAAATAATTCGGTACATGTCATTGTACCCAAGTAACTCTCAGAAGTGTTGTCATTACCATGATGTATAGCAAAAATATGAGCATGAAGAGGAGGTTCTCCTGAAAATGGGCAGAGGAGGCAACTTTGAAGATTCCCACTGCAGTGTTGTCATAATCTTGATATTGCGGTTGTTTACATGGTGAGGAGGTGGATGGGGGTTGAGAAATTGGGGAGATAATCATATTGAGTTATGGCATGTTTTGGTGACTTGACAAAGGATGGGATGAGTAATGTGAAATAGGATGCTGATGTTTTGAATATGGAGTGGGACATTGATGTTTGGAAGATGAGGTGGACAGAGTTTGTGGAAAAAGAGGGACCGCGGCAACAGAGTGTTGTCCTGCAATGACAAGGGGGGCATCCCAAGCAGCAGTAGCACTGGATATTGAATTGCAACCACTGATGAACCAGTAATATAGAAAGCCTCAGATGAGACTCCATGGGCTGCTTTGCTGTTCATCTTGATTTATTTCTTGTGTTGTTTGTTTGGCAGAACTGACTTTGTGAAAAAAATACAAGAGGTGATATGAAGTGACAGGAAGACAGCAAAAGAAGGGAAGAACTTTTCATGGCTTGGATACAGGTTTCAAGAGTTCTAAGTAAAAAGAATTAGTATGTTCTACGAGGTGCAGATACATGTCAAATCTGTATGACAATCTACATATTTGCATTTGTCAAATTGTGGGCAGTTATATGGAACCCCAGGGCTTTGTCTTACAAAACACACTTTTCTAGTGGTTTTGTATGACAAAACAGTTTGGCATTATCTAGACATCCAGGCATGATATATATCAAAAAGGGTATCCTTAATTGCCTCCAATGTGGATGGATGTCATCTCTTAGTTTAGAGACAAAAATGTTTTATACAATATAATTTAAAATACATTGCTGGCCAGCCTGTACAGGCTCAGAGGTTTGTGATTCTCATTTGGTATCTATGGTCTTTTCTTCTGATGTCACTTTTTGCATTTTATTTCAGTGAGGCTTGGTATGTTGAAATGCCATTTACTAGTGAAATGTATGTGATTTTGGTTTTTTCTAACTTTTCACTCATTTTGTGTTACAAACAATCAAGGTTTTGTATGTCGAAATGCCACTTACTTATGAAATGCATGTGATTTTGTTTCTTTCCAAGACTTTTCACTCATTTTGTGGTAGGAAATAATGGTTCTGTCATATGAAACCATTTTTTGTTTTGAATTTTTAGATAGCAATTCTAGAAAAATGTGTCAGTGTAGTCACTAAACTGACACCTAACTACAAAAATGCTGCAAATGGAGAAACTATTAGTTTTGTCAAACAAAGCCCTGGGGTTCCATATAACACCCCCCTTTGCAGATTTTGATGTCAGGTCTGTGCATTGTCACTCAAAATACATGCAAAAATGCAAATATGTATCTAAAAATTTGATTTGCTCGGACACCCTGTTGCATAAAATCATGCACACAGAAGACAAAAATAAGGCTACGTAAACATACTACTATAAAAAATTGGAGATTCGCTCAGATGCTAGAAACAAGGCTAATGCTCCTCTTCATTGATGACAAACACCATAAAAAGAAGGTAAGGGGAAAAGGCTGCTAGTCTTAAATTTTGCATTTAAATACAATATTCACTTTTACACCAAAAATCTATGAATTTACTTAGTTGAATTACTATATCATAATTTTTTTCTTTACTCTCTCTATACCTAAGAGGAGAGGTGTACAATTGTGGTGTGACCATGGATGAAAGGTGTGCAAGGGTGTGCAGTGCACAGAAGTGTGCTTATGGCTCGTGCTTTAGTGATTGATTTCTGACCGTATGATTTCATTAAAATCTAGCACCAAGTCTTGTTTTGGCCGTTAGCAATTCTGTACTTACTTGCTAGATACTAGATGGTAGTTGACATTTGATTTGGTTTGTGTATGACATTTGGAAGACTTGGCATGATTAATAGTACTGATTAAATCTTGCTAAAGGCTTAAATTCTGCAAAAAGAGTAAATTACAAAATCTCATACTTTTGCAGAATTTAAGGTAAATGGCTAAGATTTTGTAAAAGGATGATTTTATTGGCCATGGAATCTTTACTGATTCCTAAGTAGAATGGCTTAAATTCTGCAAAAGGATAAATCACAAAATCTCATCCTTTTGCAGAATTTAAGCCAAACAACTTTAATTCTGCAAAAGGCTGAAATTCTGCAAAAGGATGAGATTTTGTAATTTAATCTTTTTGCAGAATTTAAGCCATTTTATATTGGAATCAGTACAATACCTACAGTGGAAGCAAAAATCCACCCTGATGACAATGTCAAGCTCTGACCTAAGCCGTTGGCTGGTAGGAAAATTTAAGTAGTAGATGAGACGGGTTTTCCAGATGATTGGAATTTAT
>JALLPD010000533.1:0-15499 GCA_036940065.1 Cyclotella cf. meneghiniana
AAAAAAATTGGAAATGAAAGTACTATCATTTCCAAAGGACTAAATACAGCATGATATCGTATCCCAGACGAATGCACTGCATACATAGAAACTGAATACAACAAGACGGTTCTCAATCTTTACTATGGCCGCTACATCTATTCAAAAGACCGTAACCTTCCATACAACGTCCCATGTTACATCATGAAGCATCGCTATAACTGTGTTTCCCCGAATTCTACTACCAAAGAAATGTTATCCCATCAATGGCATTTTGTCTTGCAATCCAATTTATCCGATAATCGCACACTTTGCGACATTACTTCAATTGTTGATAGGATGGGGGGACCAGCTGCGTTACCCCGTGATCGGTCGATAGGATTGTTGGGGAATAGCTATTTGAGACAGTTGTTTGAAAGCTTAGGCTGCAAGTACAAAGAGCAGTTGAGTAAACTGTTGCTTCACCAGAATGGACCACCACAAGACAGAGACAGCATGATACTCAGGAAAAATCGACCTTATAAGTTGGAAGAGTATGGTTCAGTCTTTTCGTTGGACACAAGAGACAAGAATAAGGTATGCTTTGCAGGTTTGGAGAGGGAAGAGCTCCAGCTCTTCTACAGTGTCCAGCTACCTGAAGAAATGGATTTGGTACAGAATTGCACTGACAACATTGCTCTTGCAGAATATAACAAACAGATAGGTTTATCTCGAGGCGTCGCTGCTGATGCTGCGGCATACCCAGAAAGTTCCACAGCTAACGTTGCTACGAAGAGGTCACACACAAACGCTCTATCAGTGTTTTACAACTTTCGGCCTCATTACTTAAATCAGCCAAACAACATCTACGAGGTTCTATTGGGTGAAGACGTAATGCAAACGCTTGATACGATATTTTGGAACGATGAAATGAAATGGAAGTTGAAGAACATAGTGCATGTCCCGGATACGACAAGATGGGTCGACTTGTCAATGCTCGTGGTGGTTCTCCAAAAGATCCAAAGACGCGATGCTGGCGCATTTTTTAGGGAGAATAATCCGTGGATAACAGCGAATCCGTCGGGTGTCTATCATCCATGTATGCCTGGGATTCCAGATGATGAAAGTGCGATTTTACTATTTCTTTTAATCTTTAATCTGGATGGCATCAGGTCACACCTTTAACGAACGATTATTTTGAGCTTTGATGAGGATAGAGGGGAAATTCATATTTTTATTTCAAGTCACTTCCGTTTAAGGGAGACACCATACTATACATATTATTGTATCATCATCATTGGTTCACTCAGAGTCAGTTAATTTAGGGTTCATGCGTTCGCAATTTTGTTTGAGTGGTTTCAGGGAGTTTCTGCCTCTTGCCTTGACTTGTGAATTCTCACTTATGTCAAAGAGGTTTCGATCGTGGATCCATCAATGCGAACTCTTGTGAAGATCGAGTGGACTCGATGCTAACACATAATGAAACGAATCTGCGTTTGTGGCATCATTGTTTCTCGGATTACAATTCTCGTACCTAGCACACTAAGATCAGTCTCTCGGTCGGGGATAGAGATGCAGACTGCATCCGATAGGAGAACACGAAGTTCCCTGAAAGCAGGGGCGATATGACGAAGCAAGTTAAGAAGCTAATAGGATTATGGAGAGCGCAGAAGCAAAGTCGGACATAATCATTTTATTCAGCAGTTTCGTACACTCCAAGCAGATAAATCTTGTCCATAAACGTACTCCGTGAGATCTAAATCGAACTATCATATCTGCTGCATTTCTTGTTCACTCGTATATCAGTCACTTTTTGAGCATGCGCCATTCAATCATCAAGAAAGTGTATTCATATTGATTCATATTATCGAGCGTATTTTCTCGCGTTCAAGTAAAAATTTGACGAGTGGTACAAGTCGTAATACTTTTCGAGTCTTGTGGTAAAGCCGTTTGTTAGGGAGTTGCTGAACCTTTATCCTTGAGAATGGCCATGAGAAATCAACTGGGGATCTGCGACTAGCCGTAAAAATGCAAGACAGATTTCCTATTAAATGGCTTTATTTTGAAGAAATAGTTATTTGAGATGGGTCAGACGACCCCTGTCAAAAAATCAAAAATCTCGAAATTCTACCAGTTATAGACACTTATTAGTAGGATCGCTGGAAGTGAAGTCTCGACCAAACGGCTTCAGGTTTAAGGAAGGCGATATGACGGATGTCACAAATATCTAATCATGAAAATAATGTATACGATGTAAAGGTCTTACAATTGTTCCCAGCACAATGACAAAATGACAGAGTTTTATTGACAAACATTAATCAATTCAACCAATGAAACTCGTTTGCTATCATAAAACGTCTGCTCCAAACCATTTATTGGCCCTTTCAATAGATCTTGTTTGAAATTGCATCCTCTTCTTGACGAATTTCCCATCAGCGGCACAACAATATTCCCCATGACATCATTGCTCGTTCGTTCCACCGGCACACATTCCCATTTTTCGATCCCATTGCACCACACGCTCTCAAAGTCGAATCCATACTCTTCTTGCCAATCCCGACGACGCTCCTCTTCCATTCGACTTTGAAATGCATCATCCACACCTCCTTCTATAACCACCCCATCAGGAATATCGACGACAGCCCGATCCGGGAGCACGCCCCTCGGTCCTGAACTTTCACACGGCCATGTATTGAAGAGCAATACCGATCTTTCCATTTCTTGGTCGTCTTCAAATTCCTCGTCCCAGCAATTTTCATCATGGCGATTTTCATGCTCGCCTTTCATATATTCATCGAGTTCTTCTTCACTCATCAAATACCTGTGCGGAGGCTTCGGAACAGCGTGGAATGCTCTTCCGTCAAATCGAAGCAATCTTCCGTTCAATGCAGGTACCACAACCATATCTGCGTTTGTCGGATTCATGTTGCGTGCCAAGCCGTGTTGCAGCTTGGTTTCATCGTCCCAATAATTTTCGACGTCGACGACGTATTCCTCTTCTTGTGCTTCTCCATTTTCATGGGCGATCGATGTGACGGCGCCCCATGAAACTTTCTTTTTCGGAAAGACAATCGTGGGGCCCATTCGTCGGATGCTTTCGTGTTGAGCGCCACCGATGTCGTCGCCGCTGTTGGCAACTCGCATGTACAACACGTGAGCGTTTCTGGGACATCGCAGCACTCCATCTCGTTTCAATGTATTTTCGTCGATATCTGCATGGGCGTCCATGTTAATGTAAGAAGAACGAGACCAGTATTCGACTACGGGAGATGTATCGTTGAGTGCCTCGAGAATGGTGTCAATGGCCTTTTCGAGGGGGGTTAATTGTTTCGTGTGTTGTGGCGTGCGCCGAAAAATGGAGCTGCCGTGGCATCGTTCTGAATGGTCTACTGCTAGGTCGTGGAGTAATGAACATGCGTCCGCATCAAATATGTTGTCGTACACATTGACATTGGTGGAGGACAGTTGAAGTGGTATCAATTTTCGCTTTGAATTGCTTGGGCATCGTTGATGAAACGATGCTTTCCGGTGATGCTGCTGCACGGAGAAAGAAGAACAAAATAACGTGGGGGGAGGATACTGGAATGATGCGGCGATGAGGAGAACGGAGGCTTTCCTTGATATCGTCATTAGTGCGTTGTGAACTAGGTACTGTCTTGAAAGTAAACGATTGAATGAAGGATCTGAAGGATTTATGCCCTCTAGAGAGTGAGGGTATTGGGTAGAAACAAATAATGGAAACATCAAGATTGGGTCAATTGATGGTGACACAGGTAGTGCCTGATCTTGTTATTAATTCCCATGTATCGCTCCATCATTCGATCGATGTGACATTTGTGTGCCCATCTCTGCATGGGAATGTCTCTCCGCCTGTCCATCGTCCGATGTTATGACAACCAAATAACCCGCCGCACCCATCATAAAATATATTATGATATGTGCCAATCGAATCATCCACTCATCACTTCTCACAAAAAATAATTGTGTAACACATATTTCAACATACACCAAAGAACAATGATGGAACAATCGGTCCCGGCCACCAAAGACCTCTCCGGCGTCGCCTGGACCGGCGGCTCCCTCGTCGGCTCCCTCAACCCCTCCAACCACGGCTATCGAACGGCGGACGGCAACGGCGGCTACATCATCACCAACACCCACAAAAAGTTCAAACGATCCAAACGCGATGCCGACGGCAACGTCCTCCCGGACGATGACGAAGTGGTTGCCAATTTAGTGGTGCAGTTTTGCAATCGGGAGGGAGAAACGGTGGGCGATGCGATGGACGTGCCGACTTCGGCGGGGAGCGAGGAGCTGGGTTCCTTGTTGCGAGCCATGTTGAATCCCGACGACGAGCTCGACGACGACAGCAAGGGACGGATTCCCTATGCCTTCTTTGCCAAGGTCACGAGGAACATCGTGACGAAGCATCCCTCCACTCTCGAGACCATGGTTCAGACCATCACGGAAGATGTCGACATTACAGACTACAATTCGCTGGCACACTTTCTCAAACAATTTCGGAACGACGTTTCCACCGAACACACTTTGCAATTGACCTATCAACCCCTGGCATTATTCAAAGTCCGTCCCGTCACCAGATGTACTGACACCTTGCCCGGACACACCGAAGCCATACTGCACGTCTCCTACAGCCCCGACGGGAAACATTTAGCCTCGGGAGGAGGAGACGCCACGGTACGATTTTGGGACGTGCACACTTCCACTCCCAGACGAACATGCAAGGGACATTCCGATCATGTTTTGTGCACTGCCTGGAGTTGCGACGGGGTGCGTTTCGCGAGCGGGGATAAACGGGGAAATTTGATTGTTTGGGATCCGGAGAAGGGGGAGGCCAGGGGGACTATTAAAGCTCATTCCAAATGGATTACGGGCTTGGGTTGGGAACCGATGCATAGGAATAAGACTTGTGAGAGGTTGGTTACTAGTTCCAAAGATGGGTTAGCCAAGATTTGGAATGTGCGAACGAAACGCTGTGAGGCCACCTTGGCCGGGCATTCCGATAGTATAGAATCTGTTAAGTGGGGCGGAGAAGGCTTAATTTATACCGCCTCGAGAGATAGGACCATTAAAGTCTGGAATGCTCAAGATGGAGGAGGGCCGAATGGAGAGAGTCGGGCGGGGGTGTTGGTTCGAACATTGGTTGGCCATGGACACCGAGTGAATACTTTGGCAGTATCGAGTGATTATATTTGTCGGACCGGACCTTTTGATCATTACGGGAAGATTGCGGGAGTCAACACTAAAGATAGAGAGTCAAACGAGTGGAGAGAGGCGGCTCATCACGCCGCAGTGCAGAAGTATGCCGCTTTTAAAGGATCGGACGAACCGGAACGCCTTGTATCTGGATCAGACGACAATACTCTTTTGGTATGGCATCCCACCCTTGATAAACGGCCTCTCAAACGTCTTACTGGACACCAACAAGCAGTAAACCACATTGTATTCTCTCCTGACTCCCGTTTCTTTGCATCAGCCTCTTTCGACAAAAAGATAAAAATATGGAATGGTCGCACAGGAGACTTTCTCAACACCCTCACAGGACATGTTGGGGCAGTGTACCAAGTGGCATGGAGTTCTGATGGACGATACTTGGTCAGTGCAAGTAAGGATAGTACTGCCAAGTTGTGGGAAATGCCCAGTGGAAAGCGGGCGAGGGAGACATTGCCAGGACACGAGGATGAGGTTTATGCCTTGGATTGGAGTCCATGTGGGGGGTCTGTTGCAACTGGATCGAAAGACAGGACTATCAAAATATGGAAGCATTAGGCTTTAGCAGCCATGCAAAATGGTCATACATGCACACCATAATGTTATTAAGAATCCACGTACAAGAAAATTTTCCTCTCAGCAGCAGCATAATAATTAATACAAGAGATTATAATACTCCAAATTCAGTTATCATTGTTTCTCATGGCTGAAGTACGTTTGACAACAATTGTTTAGAGTGCTATCCTATGCAGTTCTATGGCGCGACCCTACAGAACTCTTTTTCTTCTTTTTTCTTTATTTTAAAATCGTCTTGCTCTAGAATTATAGTTCATAATTTAGTTTTAGCACTCATTATCACCATCCAAAACTCTACGTCCAAAGAGAATAGGACAAGTGCATTGTTACGATGGTTCTGAAAATACAAAATGCACAAGAGACAAACTTATGTGGTATTTCCTTAGCGTGGATATCATACGAGAGCAGTGTTTCCCACCTTGCTCTCATTTGTTCAGAAGTCGTAACACATATAGATTGTACTGAACCATTCAATATTCCGAGTGGCAATCATTAAAGTGACATCAGAACACAGAGGTCTCATTAAAATGACATCAGGACATATGTTTGCGGGGTTTTGAAAAATGGAAAAAGTTTTGGCAATACACTTCAAACTTCAATACATGGCCACACGAAAGTATTCCCGATAGACTCGGGAATAGGATGAGGAGTAGATGATGTGATTCAAAGTCAAATTGAAGACCGGCGTCCACAGGATTGACAAGAAGAATGCGCACGCGCCTTGGAGAGCATATGGCGCAACTGGGTTGAATAATGGAATGTGAGCCATGTGGAAAGAACGAGCAATGACGCTGTGGAAACTTATTGTTTTACCGCTAATGGGAAATCGGTCAAGGAGACGGTGCAATTCAGAACAAGCGAACAGTTTGGAACAAGGGTTTTTATAAGACTTAACGAGTTTCATTGGCTGAAGTGAAGAGTAATATTCAATAAAATGGCGCCATAACACTGCAGTTGATATATCTACACTTGACTAACTCATTTTAGTAGAACATTATATCCCTTTACGATTTCTCAACAGCCACGCATCCTAAGAACAAGATGGATGGAAGCTTCTTTGGAGATATTATAGCTGTTCATTGTCTGCCCATCCTCCAATTGTTTCCCTGCAAAAATATGCTGCTGCTCTTTGCATGGAATTCCTTCTTCAAGTTGAATCAGCAGTTTCACATCCTCTACTTTATTTTCAGGCCCAATATCAAGTGCCAACGTCTTGCCCGTAAGTGTTTTTACAAAGACTTGAAAAGGTTTCAAAATTTTCACTACCTTTGGCATGGGTGGGGTCTCAACTCTCATCCTTTTATTACCTGAGAGACGCACGCCGAAGAATGGGCATTCTCTTTCGAAAACAGTCTGGCATACCTGCTCATCAAGTTGTATTCTATAAACGTGAATAATACAAAACCAACAAAGATATCTCAAGTTCTTGCTTTTTCACATACCTCTTCTGTCTTTTTTTCGCTTTTCAATATCCTCGTCATCATCGTAACTTTTCTCCGCATCATGATGAACAACGGGGCCCAACGGAGGGAAGACATCCGAGAAGAATTCACTGAAATTGAAAGAATGGAATTTGGTATATTCTATGAAAGGAGATATATTCACCTGTTGTGAAATCTGCTTACATGTACCCAGCACTGTCAAGTAAATGGGTATGCCAGAACGAATCGACCTTGCATCCAGGAGAAAGCTTTGCAGCAGCTGCTGCGAAATCAACCTGTAGAATTTTAAGGCACATGAACTCACAGTACTGCTCAGCTACCTTTTGAAGATCTTTGTACTTTTTTCTTTTTCTGATATACTCTGATTGCCTTTCTGATGGATGCATGTTCAAGCATCTCTTCCTTCAGCTCTTCAGGGTCACCTATTGAGAAGAACAGTTGTTGATACAGTTAGAGATTCCAATGTGGCTATGGATCACACGTCTCCAAGATAAGTAAGTAATAACTTACAGTTCATCTTGGCGTTGTTTTTTATGTCTCTTTTGTGACACATTAGAGACTATCATATTCTGGAGAATGTGGTGTTTGATGACATTGTGGGGTACAAGGCAAATTAAGAACCCTATGATCCTTGAAATCCTACCTCCAACCCACTCCAAATTTCCTTTAATTATAAATTGATAATTTTGGGAATTGAGAAGGAATTTTATAATTCATTGGTATTTGATGAATTGTCTCTACTGACATCACCACACAATCTTCTCCAGGGGCGTTCATGCATTGCACTATTCACATCACTCAAGGAATAACAACAGATAACACATGACAGAACATGTAAAGTCCATCATTCTTACACATGACACTCTCGTGGGTACAAGCATCATGTCTCCTCTCCAACATACCTAAACTCATCTTCAAACTGGCCTATTGCCTCTTGTAAAATATCACCCTTCCTCATACCAGCCTTTGCTCTCGTATACACCACATATTGCTTCTGCTGGTGTGGTTGATTATGTGCCTTGCTGGGTGGCAACTGTGATTTTTCTTCAGGAGTTCTAGATTGTATTGACTCACTTGTTGCAACAATGTTTAATGCTCCATGTACAAATTCTTCCGCACAAAAGCAATAGCATTATGAGTTGTCTCACATAATAATGTTCGAACCCAGACTAATCTTGTTCTGCAGTCAATTTAGCAGTTTTTACGGATAATGAAGAGAAATTATTGTGGTGAATTTAACAGGTGAAGGATAAAAAACATTATGAGGTTTTCCTCTGTGCCCACATGTGGTCAAAGAACTGTGTATTGCAACTTGCTTAACTGATGCCTGTGCTGAACCTCTCGCTATTTCATGGAAGAGTCATGAAAGTTTGCAGGATGTGAGAATTTAAATGAGTGGAAATGCACTTCAAGGCAAAGTTTTGGATCAAGGAGTATGCTACAAGATAGCGCAGCCGTCGAGGTTTTAGGTGGAGATTTTATACAAGGGTGCTTAGATTATGTCTTTCAAAGTCAAATGGAAATGGACAAGTAGAAATATGTGTTGTCCATGTTGAAATTTCTTTGGATGTTGAAAAACAGCAACACAGCTTGCTATCAAATACATATAATGTGAATATTCTGATGGATATTGCACATGCATTGAATGGAAGGCTGCTTTAATTTGATGCTATTGTTTGAAAGTAAAGAAGAACTCAAGGAATTTTTGGAAGGGGAGAGGGAAATTTGACAAGATGAAAATAACTGGGATGACAGCTTTGAGTTAATACTAAATGCATATTCAGGTGAAAGTTCAGAACCAAGGGATGTGCTCATGGATAGGGTAGTCATTGATATTCCAGATGGAGTTGGTCTAGAGGAGGAGTAGATGTCACATTTCAATGTTGAATGGAAGAGGAACATGATCAGGATTGGAAAGAAGATTACAGAGTCAACTTTGAGAGCATGTGGTGCAAGGTGAAGAACAACTAAAAGTTTCTATTTCGGGGAGGAGCAAGCAATCATGCAATAGAGACTACAGTTGTGTGGTGGATGTTTCTATTTCGGGGAGGAGCAAGCAATCATGCATTAGAGACTACAGTTGTGCGGTGGATAGGAAATTATTTCATGAAGAGGATGCTATTGAAAGGGCCAATAAATGATTAGGGCAGAAGTTTAATGATAGTAAGCAATCTTCATTTGTTGAATTAAATCATGATATTCAATCAAGCAATATCTAAATATTTTGCTATTATTACCACTTGACCGCCATAGCTGCCACACATTTTGATGGAAGATTTGATTGACCACTCTCATCTCTGATTTGAGGGTTGAGTTGTATAAACCTTTCCTTAATAGTGGACATGTCATTATAAAAGGCAACAACCAAGAAACCTAGGAAAAAAGGTGAATTGTAACTCCTCTGGAGATTTGATTGTAATTGATTATCAGTCCAATTGCAAATATAGTCATTTTCCTGCAAAAAGAGCCACTCCCTTTTGGTAGGAATTTTTATTTTCAGTTTGATGAGGAATTTAAGATCCGTCACTGAGCTTTCCACATCAATCTCGAGTTAGATAGAATTTCATTGATCAGCATTTTAATTCATGTCTGAGATATTTTGAGATAGTGCAAGACATATTTATCATGAATTACTTGTGAACATGTCAAAATATCAGATAATATTAGTTAAAGAGTGCAATTGACCAGAATAAAGATTTGTTAAGCCCTAGACCTTTCATTGTACTTTGAAGTAGTTATACCGGGAGAGGTTAGACAATGCAAAGTATGCAATGATGTGAGAAAGTGCAAATAAAATTGATTCCAAGTGAATATGAAAGATTATTGTGGATTGCAAGAGCTTGATGTTTGTGGAAGATTAATAGACCCTAGAATAGAAGATTCAGGATATCAAAAGATAGGACCAACTAGAAAAGAGAGGAGTCATGATAGATCCAGCTATAACAGATAAGAAATGAGTGAGGATCTGAAAGATAGAACCCATGAGTCAAAGTTCATGAAGACAGATTTGAGAGAAGAGAGTGCAAGAGTATTTTGCTAGAGTTGGCAGTACATCACATTCAGGCATGCAAGTTATAAAGTTTTAAAGGCAATTGATAAACAAATTAGATCAAATGAAATGTCTCATGGAATGAGTGACCATAATATGGCCAGATTTTGGAACTACTGTTACAGAAGTGTTAGGAAACAAGATGGAGCAACACGCAACACAATTATCAAAAATGATGTGCTTTTATTGAAGAAAGATGAACTATATGACTACATGAAATGGAGAAATGCAATACACAACCTTATTCAGGCAATGTCAACTAAATTTTCTGTTGAAATGGATGAGAAGAAAGTTCTATAGGCATTGAAAACATTGAATTATCATGATGATTTGCTGGAATTAGATCCAAGCAATACAATGCCACAATTTTGAGTATGACATCCAAAAATGATAAGGATAAGGTAATGGGATACATCAACATGGGATTTATATTGACGCAGCATGAAAATTGTGTGTTGGGGGTGTGGTCTATTGAATTTCTATACAGAATTCCGTACCAGGCATTGAAGGATCTGTATGAGTATTTCATTCCTCCAGGGCTAATGGCTAATGACTACATGCTAACATTCTCTTTATAAGGATGCTTGTAAGGAAATTTCCTTATGAACAAATTCATGAGAATTTGCTGTTTCATTTGTTCATAAGCCATATCAGATTCCTATGTGGCCCATTAGCCAGCATTTTAATAATACTACAAAGATTCTCTTGTGTACATTCTTGAGCAGATATCAACACTTTTCTGCTTTTCAATACGAACAAAAGTTTAAAAACAATATAAACAACTAATGATCAGCCTTTGAATAAGCCAAATGAACATGGACCATTGAAAATCAAGAAGCACTAGTTGGAGTTTATTCACAGTACTCCTCTGCTTCAAAACAAACAAATTTCTAAATAAATGGTATCAGTAGGAGTATATGTTGAAAACTCCTCTGTTCCAAAACAAACTATTTTAATTTTTTTGATAAAGGTATTTCATCTTTACACACAATATCATCACCCCCCACCCATAATAAAATTATTCCTCTCCAACAAAAAAACATTCCTCCACAGAACTGAGCTTGAGCTATCCATTTAATTCCATTGATTTCTTTCTTTTTCCACCACCAAAGATCACACTGATCTGACAAGTTAAGAAACTCATGATAACATGTCCTTTTCCTTTCTTCATAGGGAGCTGATTTCTTACAACCTTTGGCTTCCCCTTCAGGTGACAACTTTGACAGACTGCATAGCAACATCCATCACCATTTCTCTGCACTACTTTCGGGCACAGGAGAACACAATACAGAGTCGTAACAGTGACTGTATTCTCCACAGTGAACTTCATCAACATCCAAACATCATCTGGTACAACTTTATAATTCTAAATACAATATAAAGATTGCTTAAAAGTTGTCATTTTCAAGACACAGTTGTAAGAGGTAGAACCACAGAGGCATGCTAAATGATTAAAAACAATCAAGTAAACAAGTTAGAATGGGGAATTATATTGGTGGCCAAAACCTGATAGTCAGACTCACATGTTCTTCTTGTCCTCCTGCAGGAGATCAGTATGAAACAAAATTACTGTTGAGTAAAAGGAAAGTAACTTCTTAAGGAAAATAATAAGGTGTGGCAAAAATCTGATGGTCACACTCACAAAGTTCTCTTTTTTTCCTGCAGGAGTTCAGTATTAAAAAATAATTGTTGAATGAAGGGAAAGTAACTTCTCTCAGTGTGAAATTGGTGGATCTCTTGTGATTCTATAGTAAGTTGAAATTGAGGATCGGATTCAATTGAACATAAGTGCAAGGGTTTCAACTATGTAGTGCATTCAAAAACTGCACAATGATTTCTTTTTCTTATGAAGCAGTTTAATGTGAATCAAAATGTTTATTGAGTGAAGGGGGCAATTCTTTTTGTAGTGAACAATGAGTGGCTTGCATCTCCTTCTTAAGTATTATGGGTTTCAGATCAGGATGGAAACAGTGAAAAAAAACTGTTCTGTTACTTGATAAGATAAGCATCAATAAATCGTCATAGGTTTTCACCTTAGGACTAACTTCTGCTTCTTAATCTGATATCTGATTTTGGAATATATCAATACTGCAGATAATTTGATCGTATTGATAATTTAAACAGGGCTATTTGTCACAATTTTTTTGACTTACAAAGCCCTCCAAATTGATTGCCTCTTGCACTTGATAGAGTAATCAGATAAGTTTGTATGAACC
Organism: Cyclotella cf. meneghiniana; assembly: GCA_036940065.1. Taxonomy (NCBI): domain Eukaryota; phylum Bacillariophyta; class Thalassiosirophyceae; order Thalassiosirales; family Thalassiosiraceae; genus Cyclotella; species Cyclotella cf. meneghiniana. The sequence goes on from JALLPD010000533.1 coordinate 12,474, forward strand.
AAGCACTGAACAAATGACAACTGAGAAGTAACTTACATGCTTCTCCCTGTAGGTTTGATTTTGGCTCTAATGTTTTCCTTGCATCCCAACCATTTCATTTCAAACTCAAGTTGACCTTTTTGCTTTCTAACATTCAACACTCTTTCAACATTATAAACATTCTTATCAACCTTTTGTTTTAGTTTTAGTTTTAGTTTTAGTTTTGTTTTTAGAAACTTTTGGTTCTAATGATGGCTTCTTGAAACTGGAACATGTTGCAAACACAGAAAGAAACATATGTCATTTATAATGTTATCATTCACTGGTTGGTTTCAGCCATCATTCTGATCATTCACATGTACTTTACTCTCATTCTTCAAAGATCCTTTTGCTTTGCTGTGGTGGCTTTAAGAATAGACCAGATGTTTAGATTCTTATTAAGTCCATTGCAAAGTGACTCAAATGTTACCTTGGCATAGACGGGATTTTTCTACATCTAGCCCTACAACATCATCTTCAACTCACCTAACCTGGCATGCCTTGTTGGGCATTGTTCTGTGTTGCTTGTCACTCTTGTACATAACTGTCTCTATAGAAATAAAGATAAAGATATGTTCAAAAATAGAATTCATAAAAACAGAGAATTGATCATACAGCTGTTACCTTTGAGGCAAGGCAGCTGCTTCCTCTTCAGAGAAACAGTTTGTTTCTTCAAACCTTTCCCCTTGGACTCTTAGGAGCATAATCCCAAGGCCTAGCTCTTTCAAACAATTTCTATTTTGCTCAATGTTCTTTAGCCTCTTGAACTCTGAAAACACACATAAGACAGTGATCCATAGATTTTACATAGCAAATGATTGAAAATAAAAAAGATTTTGAAAGCTTTTCTTCATCTTCTTAATCTTCTTCTGAAGACTTCATTTCCATCTAACAACCGGATGGATTCTTGTCAACAATACTTCCATCTTCTGCTTTCAATATATGTGAATGATGAAAAGGTCACTTCGTGCAAAGTCATGATCAAGAGCAGCATCATGTGCAAGGGCAGACTCATCAACATCACTCCAATTGATCATGTCAATGTCATCATCTGGAACATCATATGATTCATCAACATCATTGTTAGGTTCAACTCTTCTATTGCAGGAAGATGATGCATGAATAGGGGTATTCTTAAGTAGAACATGGACAGAGGAATATGTAATATATGATGAGGAAAAGTGTGAATACATGTAAGCTGTCCCATGTTGTTTATCCTTCAAGGAGACATACATTTTCATGGGAAACAATAAAGAACTATATCATTTGAGTCCAAATTCATCTGCAGTGCTTGAGTGCTCCCAGAGCTCATGCACAAATTCAGAAACAAATCAAATGGTTGATGAGTCTTATTTAATGCAAATGATATTCCTTTCTCTCCATGTCTGTAAATAAGGAATCCAGAATATGTAAATGGATCAACCACAATTGTCTTTTTTATTTAAACAGACTCTTTATCAGTATCACTTCACGTTGTCCCCCTTTTCTTCATCTCTAAGCAATCATACCAACCAACCCCAACATGTTTTTCCGTGCCAATTTTGAATCTGACATGTAAAGTAGAATTGAATTTGTGTTGAGCAAACCTTCCGACAAAATTCTCTACAACTGGGGGAAACCATGTCTCATTTTTATTCTTCAATTCACTAACTACATCATCTATCCAGTATATTGCATGCTAGAGAGGGTGCTTGATGATCAGGAACCATCTGATGATATTCATCAGTGAGTGTGGTACTGACACAGGCCAAGGTTGAGGATTCCTTTACATACTTCCCCACTAGCAACTACTCTACATTAGTAGTCTAGGGTAGCCTTAAAGATACCCTGACTTTTTCAGGAGATACAAGACATCTCCCAATTAAGCAGAATAGCCAGAATTGAAGATTCTGGACCAGCAAGAGATTCTAATATGGATCCAGATCCAAAACAAGATTCTAGACTCCTGCAGGATGTTTCATACCAATTTAGGTAGAAATCTACACAGCTTGTGACTGTGTCATTAGCATGAACATACCAAAACTTTATAGAATTCTATACAGTTTTGTTTCTCCACAATGAAGCATATTTGCTTCATCATGGTGTTGTGGTGCTTCAATTTTACAGCCAAATAAACTCATAAAAACCATTCACCCAACTTAGTAACTTGTTCACCTAGCATCTTGAACTTAAGTTATTAACTGCAAAATGGCTTAGGAAAGAATTTAAGGCTTTCTTCATTAAAATCAGTACAATTTCTACAGCATACGCAAAAATCCAATATGATGACATCTTCAAGCATATTAGGATGTGTAGTTATAGTGTCACCAAAGCCAAGGTCATCACAAGACATGCGCGATTGCACTTCCAGTGTCAATACCATGTCAAAAAACCATGATGTCACACTTCAGGTGAGATTGTTTTGACATGTTGACGTTCAAAATATGATTTTAGAGAGTTATTGCATGATTCAATTTGAAAATAAATGTCCATGCTTTGATTATAGAAAGCTGAATTTAAGGTTCATATCCTTTACCTTAACCACCAAGGGTCACATTAAGCACAGCAGATGTGGATGTGGTTATAAAATGAGAAATCTATTCCTTCTAGTAGCACCCCCCTCATATTCAGAGATCCAACAAATATTGATGTATCTTATGAGGAATCTTATGAATTCCTAGCAAGAAAATACTGCAAGCTGTTGCAAGCATTATTGCAGTTTCTTTCTTATTATTGCAGCACATTTGTTCAAATTGGAAACCAAGCTTGGTTGCAAAGGTGTAAGCACAGGAACAACAAAACCATACAAATTTTGTCATCAAATCAAGATAACATTAAAAGCTTCACTGTATCAAAATATACAATGAACATCCTGCTATGACTTCTCCCACATCTCATTCCCCCCCCCCTCCACATCAATTTCCTCCTTCTTCTAAAAATCCTCCATCTCCTCCATCTCCTCCATCTCCTCCAGCTCCTCCATCTCCTCCATCTCCTCCATCTCCTCCATCTCCTCCATCTCCTCCATC
>JALLPD010000534.1:0-15506 GCA_036940065.1 Cyclotella cf. meneghiniana
CTGCCTTGGAGAGCAACATTCTCTTGAGGGCCTCTCCCAACTCTATCCCTTGAAACAGTGACTTGTAGAAACTCTTCAGGGGACAAAGGTCAAACCTCACATGCTTGCTCAGGCGGCTAATGTGGATATCAGATGACTTGGAAAGTAACATGGTTGGATCCGTAGAGATAGCAGTCCAGGAACAATTGACTTGAATGTAGAAAAAATTTGGAGTTGGCTATCAATCAATAGTGACCTCAGCAAATGGTGATGAAGGTTCTATCTGGTGAAAAAATCAAACCAGCAGCACTACTAGATAATAACTAGTAAAGAAACAGTATTGACTGGTGCTGTGGGGCTGTGTGGGTTGTTGCCAAATTGCTTTTATGAGGTAACAGATTATAAAAATGAATTGGTGAAAAAACACAGTTATCATGCATTTATCATGTAAATGTGAGTGATGAATATTTTTGTAGTATGTTTTCTACCTGTGTCTTGCAGCAGGCTGATGGAACCTATAGAAGTCTACACAAATTTGTACATGATGTGTTACCAAGAAAAGATGTGTTCTGCATGGAACATATCTTTATGGGCTGATTCATCATTTTTTGAACGGTCTGTCCATTGTTCATTTTTTGGTCAGTCTGTCCGTCATCTGTTGGTCTAGCAATCATCCATCATCCACTGGACACGTTCCATGTGGAGCTCTTTTGTTCGTTCTGCACGTGAGTTTGTGATCCTCTTATGCACGATGTCTTTGCAGGTCCAGGGTTTGATCACGTGACCTTGCTGTACAATCTTTTTAGTAGGTCCAGGGTTCGAACCCCTGACCTCACAGCACAATCTTTTTAGTAGGTTCCGGGTTCAATTCCTGGGCCCGATTGCCTGTTTCAGGCCCATAGTTTCCTTGTCCTATTTCAGTCTGTTAATGAGGCCACAGTAAAGCTAGCCTCAAGGGGGGCAATTCATCAGCTTGAACATTCCCTTAGCCAAATCATCCATGCATTTGTTAGCATGTCCAAGGATGAAAAGGTGTTCATGGCCAAACAGTATATAGAAGACGGATTTTGGCATTTGGATTGTGAGGAAGGCAAACAATAGAATTTTGCCTACGTCCTACCAGCCACCAATGGACCAAGCGCAAAATTACTCATTCCAAACTCTTTACAGATGGGATGGATTGAGTCGCCACCATATTTCTGTGTTGCCTCAGAAACAGAGTGGGATGTAGCAGAACAATGTATTGAAATACCTATCGGAAGCATGACGGAGCACAAATTTCTCATCCACACTCAGGGAACACCAGCCTACCAGGACCTCCCTGGGCAGACCTGACTGGCCTTATGGGACTTCTGGTACCCAGTCAAAGTGTACATGGATGACTACATTCGGCTGGTAACCGCCACTTCCTGGGAACAACTGGATCATGTAGCAAATGGCATCATGTGCAGCATACATGACATGACAAAGAGGATTCTATTTCTTTCAGAAAACTACTCCAATGGGAAGGCTCTTGGGATCTGATAAAAGAAATACTGTGTTTTGTCTTTCACAGCAGTGAACACCTGATGTGGGTGGCCGACGGCAAGCTTGATGCCTTGATTTGCACTTTAAAACACTGGTTGTGGGCAACAACACAAAATGCCCACTTTGGCATTCCAGTTCCATCATTTACAACATCAGACATTCCTTCCCGGCCATCTCTGCAGGCAAAGGCCTTATGTCACTGTTCTACAACATCCTTAAAGAACCGCCCGTAATTTTTCCCCATCGCAATGCAAAACTGAGGACTGTCATCCAGGAATGTTGCATCTTCTTATGCAAGTCCATGTCTTTGACAACAAAGTGTACCAGCCTCGTCACAGGCTGGACACACATTTTTGGAGTTATCAATGCCTCCAAGCATGGTGTAGGTGGGGTGATACTTGTGGAGTGCCTGGAACTCCCCCCTACGGTGAATGGTGATACAACAAGACATCACTTTGGCGCAGAACCCACAAGGTAGCAGCACAAACTCTGACCTCAATCTGGCAGCAATTCTTCTCCTTTTCCTCATCATCTCAGAGGTTGCGGGGGACTTGCAGGACAAACATGTGGCCTGGTATAGCAACAATAGTCCCAGTGTCCACTGGGTGCAATGAATGGCAGCCAAGACATCCCTGGCAGCCATGCAACTCATCCTGGCATTATCCCTATGCCTACAGATGACTAAAGCATCCCCTGTCACAACACTGCACATTGCGGGAGAGCAAAATGCCATGATGGACATCCCCTCCTGCTTGTCCGACAGCAAGGCAAAATGGCACTGCAGCACAAATGAACAGTTTCTCATGTTATATGAGTCATTGTTCCCTCTTCCTACACAGGCATCCTGGAACTAATTCTGCCTCTCCTCCATGGCCAGTACAAAAGGTATTTCTGTCTTGCAGACCAATGATTTCAAAATGGGCAAGTGGCGGCATCTACAAATAGCCTGGAGACATATTGGGCCCATTGGAAAAATTTTCTCAAACCTCTGTGAATGGACCCTTACTTACAGGACATGATCTACACTGCCGGCATCAGACTCTCACTGGATTTGCAGCATTCATCAGCTCAGGAGACACCGGTAGAGGCGGCCAAGTTACAACTCAAACAGTTGCTACTGCACTTGCAGCCATTGTCCGGACAATTGCCCTGGCCATTGGACACAACCCCACAAAAATGACAGGTTCCAACAAACTCATCCCGCGACTGGTGCAAACGCTAGATGGCTGGTGCAAGGAAGCCCCCCAACCTGTAACACGACTCCCAATCGAAGCCAATGTCCCAGAATACCTCTGACAGATTGGGTCCACACCCAATGCAGCAGCCCTTGAGGTTGCAATGGGGGGTTTAACATTAATTGTGGTTTATTGTTTGCTGCATGTTGGTGAATACACATGCAAAAGCTGCAGGAACAACACCAAGCATACTGTGCAATGCAAGCTAGAAGACGTCACATTCTTCACCCACCACAGGGGACAATTGTGCCAACTCCTTTGCAATGTGTCAGAGGCACACATCAGGACAGCTCATTCTGCAACATTGAATCTAGACAACCAAAAGAATGGGTGGAAAGGGGTTTGTGTTCAACAGGAACACAACAGTGAGTGATTGCCTGCCTGGTGTGGGCTTTGGGTTGATGATATATCAACATTCATCAGCACATATCAGACCCCAAGACCTTCCTGTCTTTGTACTTCTCTAGTGGGGGCCACTGGGATGTCACGGAGAAGAACATGAACACTGCACTAAAAGTTGCCATGTTGGCCCTGGATTATCCCTCATGTCATTTCCCCATTGACTGGATTGATACCCATCCCTCCACCCTCCAATCCGGGGATGCTAATGCGTTATCCCTTGCGGGCTACACTGATTGCCAAATCCAGAAAATGGGGTAGTGGAAAGGGTCAGCATTCAAAGAGTACATTCACAAAGAATTGCACACATTCTCAGAAGGTATGCCACAAGACATGAAGTATCATTTTTGGTTTGTTAATATCTCTGGGAGGGCTGTATCATGACGTCACCTCCACCGTCCTAGCTGAATACTATAATTTTAATGCCATGACAGCCTACGGGCCAGGCAGTGGAGAATCAGCATCCATCCCTCTTCTCCTATTCCTACCAAGCTGGTCAGATAAATGATGGTACAACATACCTGAAACATCTACATGTCAGGGCACTGTGGGGAGGATTACCCCACTGGGACAATGTTTTGAGTATCATGCGGGCTGCTCCTCTTTGCCTCCGCATGTCGAATGTGCCATTTTTAAACATTGGGACAAGTAGTTTTGGTGCAATGGGGTTACCCTCCAGGGGCCCACCTGATACAACGTCCCTTCAGGGAATCTCCCCTTTTGGTTGGTGGGGGCCCAACCAACACTCCTTTGCTGTCCTGTGGCGCTGCTCAATAGCGGTGCTGGGTGGACAAGATTTTCAGTCAGACAAAGGGGGCAGGGTTTCAGAAGTCACCTAACCTTGCGACTGTTTTTAGGCACCAACCACATGTATGGTACCTCTGGGGCATAATAGTCTAGTTGCAGTGTATAGATTTCATTGTTTAGTTGTGTTATCTGATCCGGCTATGGTTGCAAGGCAAGGAAGAACCAAGGTCCAGTGTGTGCACTTGATTGTGGTGATGGACGTTTGCGCATACATAGACCGGCCCTATGTGGACCGGCAGCTCATTCTTAGTTGCATGTGGCAACCATGACTAAATCAATGCAGAGGCAGAGGCTGCCTGACACTCATTAGAAAGTAGAACTTAACACGACCCTCTCCCCATTCTTGATGCAACTGGCAAGATTTTCAGTCAGGCAAAGGGGGCAGGGTATCAGAAAAAGAAAGTAACCCTGCGAATGTTTTAGGCACCCACCAAATGTATGGTACCTCTAAGGCATAATAGTCTAGTTGTAGTGTATATATATTTCATTGTTTAGTTGTGTTATCTGATCCGGCTATGGTTGCAAGACAAGGAAGAACCAAGGTCCAGTGCGTGCACTTGATTGTGGTGATGGATGTGCGTGCACACATAGACTGGCCCTACATGGACTGGCAGCTCATTCTTTGTTGCATGTGGCAACCATGACCAAATCAATGCAGCGGCAGAGGTTGCCCGACACTCATTAGAAAATAGAACTTAACACGACCCTCTCCCCACCCTTGATCGAACTGTCAAGATTTTCAGTCAAGCAAAGGGGGCAGGGTTTCGGAAGTCAAGTAACCCTGCTACTGTTTTAGGCACCCACCAAATGTACCTCTGGGGCATAATAGTCTTGTTGTAGTAGATATAGTTCATGGTTGTGAGGCAAGGAAGAACCAAGGTGCAGTGTGTGCACTTGCGCGTGGTTTTTCTCCTTATGCCGTGTGAAAAGGCCAAAATGAGGCTTAAGTACTCCATCCTAATATTGACGCAGAGCCGAAATTACCTTTTGAGGGCAACTGAGTTTTTTTCATATGTTGGCAATCAACGTAGGAATCGTCCTCGTTATGGTGCAATAATTCCATATTATAAAGATTAAGATGAAGGAAGCTCTTGATGGTGCAATAATCGCACCATATAAGAAAAGGATCCAAAAAAATAGTCAACCCCATGTCAGCAGATTTGCTGGAGAGGATTCTTACATGGTAATCCGAGGGAGCTTGTGCACCGAGATAATAGCGTCTTAATATACAATACAAAGATGAACAGCCATTCCTCGTCGTTGCCGTTGTGCAGTGGAAGAGAAAGTCAAATCCGACACGTGCTTTTGCAAAGTTACAAGCCTTGCTCGGTCGAAAACTCTTATTCAAAGTCAACCATTTCTCCTGCTTGGGATAATAACCGTAACGACACTGCCAAGAACAACAATGATGTCGCTCCGACGACCCGTTGCAAACGCCGGCGTGTCGAAAATGAACATATGTCAAACGGATCGATTGACAATGCTTGGAAGCATGCGGCGGAAGCAAAGCAAGAAATAAACTTTCAAGACTCGTTGGATCATCCCGTTGCTTCATGTTTGCAAAATCATACAGCCATCGCACAAACTGTTCATTCCATTCATTACGATGACCACCCACAAAATGCCACGATATCCAAGTCACATACTTTCCAACAACATAGTATGATTATGATGCCCACTCATTCTCTTTGTCGCCCGGGGATGGGAGCAACGCGGAATCATCAGCGTTCAACAAGCGAGCTGCACCAGCTCCCATCGTGCAATCCATCTTGCGGTCAGCATCCATTGCCCAATTTTGGACCAAACCATCCGCGGGTTGGGAATTTCCATCCTATCAACTCCGTTATATTGCCCCGTCAGTCCATGGATCCACATGTTCACGTCGCTCAGTCCGACGAACAAGGGCACGTTGACAATCTCTCGGTAGCGTATTGTACTGTTAACTTGAATCCAGCGCCCATTCCCCTCAATCCACTCGACGATGATGATGACGACGACAATGTCAACGCAAGGGAACGCAGGGCTCGCCTCGAAAAAGAATGTGCATGGCTCGTTGAAGAAACCTCCTTCCTCCTTCCTTTCTTACCAAACGAAGCAAAAACTACGACAACAAATTCAGCAATTACAACAGCCACGCACATGACAAATACGATACCGGATGAAGATCACAACAGCTCAATACTATTTGATCTAGCATGGTTCTTTGGTTCGTTAGAATTACGTACCATTCTTTTTCATACAAACACAACACTCGTGACAAAGTCGTCGTACGATCCGGAAATGACGATCGAGGGATTGTGCAAGAGATATTGTCGCCTCAACAATTACGATCCCGACAACAGTTCTAGATCCAAAATTAATGATATAATATTGATGGATGTACATCCATTCCTTCCCTCGCCTCTGGACGAACACGTCCTACGACGATTTCATCGATGTAGGGAGGAGGCACGTAAGGGATTGAGACTCGGATATCGTCGTTCGGAATCGATTGGGCAGATATTGGACAGTGTCCGTCGATTCCGGCTCCGCCAGGCGTTGGAAGAACGCGGTGAGGCCGTCGATGATCGGTTGTTTGATAGCCTTGCCGTCAAGAAGAATCGGCGTAGACGAAAGAGGAAGGACAGTTTCGTTGCGGGAGGAGATATCTCGGAGCTTACGTCAAAAGAAATCGAGGGCATTGCTTTGCAAAAGCCGGTGGAGCTCACGGATCTAGAGGAGGAGACGGCGTGGCTATGTGAAGAGAGTCTACTTTTGCCCCCGAAGATATCCGATGATTTGAAACGGGCTAACGGCCGACACGAGATACAGGTTTCAGCGGGTCTCGTGACCCAAGTTCCCGACGTGGATTGGACCTACGTCGTGGAAAATGCATCCCCGAACCTCAAGGTGAAACTGCAAAAGGCAAGAGGTCAGTTAGGCCATAGGACTTTACAACGCATCGTTCGTCACTCCGATGTTCAAGTGAGAATGGCATTCTTCAAACGACGTGAGAACATCGCTTATCTCTTGGTCGTCGGTGGCTATCGACGCGCGACGACGAAGGAAGTTCTTCCGTCGTCCGAAGAATTGATCCAATCTGGCGTTCTAGATATCTTGAAAATCAAATTGATGCGTAGGATGCGAAAACGTCCCAAGACTGTCGATTTGGCATCGACTCGTCAGTTGAAGAGGGCATGTAACCGTCGATTGAGTGATAAGAGCTCTGCGCCTTGTAAACCCCACAAAAAGAAGCGTGCTGGTCGACCACTGTCGATTGATACCAATACTTCCATTCATCGCGACAAGGACAAAAGAATGATCGGCCCATTGTCGTCTGTTGACTGTGTCAAAAACGCGCGTTTATCCGAGCGAGAACAGGATAGCTCCAACACTAAAAATCAACGAACATCAATCCTTACTACTTACGAAGAAGAAATTGCGTGGGTAAGTTTGTCCCATTTACCATTATTCTTAGTTTTGAATAATCTACTGACATTTTGCCTTATCTCCCCTGTTTCTCTCTTTTTCACGTCATGATCTCTCCTCCAGTTGCGCGAGGAATTTGAAGTAGAGACCGGCGGTCTAAAAGGGTTTGATTGGGCATACATTGAAAATTATTCCACAAGTCGTCTAAGACAAGAAATGCTACGTCGAGGTGTTTTGTTTTCGGTGTTCCCAACTATATGTGGCGTCTCGAAATTGAAGGCAATGGTTCGTATGGACGATCCGAAGGTGTACAATGAATTTCATCGTAAACGACGCGATGTCCGGTGTGCGATCAAGAATGGATTTCGTAGAGACTTGCGTAAGGAGATCCTTCCAGATATTCCGCCGGCTCCAGAGAGGATTGTTGGCACGCGCGTGATGAATTTAGAATTGGCAGTCGAGAATGACCAAGCAGAGAGGACTGGAAGTGATGATGTTCCTGTTCAAGTAGGCAGAGATGGGCTGGTCGATGTCTCATGCATTACTGGTGTCAACGTTAAGTTAGATACCTTCGCTTTTCTTCCTCATAACAATGATGACGATGACCGATTGGGAGGTGTTTGTTTTCCATATAACAGCGAAGCGACCAAAACGGTGGACATCTCCTTCCTTGGTAATGGCTTTCAGGACAGTGGAGCCGTTTGTGTATAATGAGAGCACGGAGTATGAGCATTCAAATATTGGTTCATCATCTTGTGACGACGTGTTAGGGGAACATAAACAGGAGGATGAGCAAGAACCCAACAAAAGCTAAGATTTCGAAGACGTGGCGACGCCTGACAGTAAAGATTAAAAACATGTGGCGGAAGATTCCGACGGGTAGGAGGGCGATGACAGCTTAATCTTAAAGTTAGTTTTGATTGAGTAGAGGTACATGACTATGTCATGACGCTGCCTTACATTCATGCTCGAATCGATTCTTTGGGAGACTGTGATGGGATAATCATGATGGAGTGGTGAAATCGTGATCAGTACACAAAAACATTACCACTTTTAATTGCAAATTCCAGCCCATAATTCGTTGCATTGCAACTCGTGCTAATTCGATGATGACATGCATCGTCGAAATCAAATATTGATCACCGCTGTCTTGATAGATAAAAGTAAGTCAGACGTCGCGACCGCTGATCTTACAATAGCGCCTCAGATTTGCCCTGCCTGTAGCTTGGGTTGCTTATTCATCGGAGGCGGCTTGTGAAGAATGTCCTCATCCAATCACTGACACTGCTAAGGTCACACAAATGCAGCTCGCCTCATTTCTGGTCGGTCTGTCACCGTCAAAGACATCCGCCCGGAGGTCGAATATTTCAGTGATTTAACATTTCATTTTAAGCACTCAGCAAGTGGTGGAAGGTCGACCCATGTGTCAGAGAAGGATAGGTTTGCTTGCCTATTGATTCCGCGTTCAAATGAGAGTGGCTGTTAAATGAGTCACGCAAGTTTTTCAATGATAATATTCCACCAATTCATCATGTTGTTCTCCAAGACGATTCCCAGAATTTCATTGTGATCGATAAGTCACAAAGATGCGGACAGCGATGAAGTGTCAATAACTCATGCAATACTCGTATGAAGATAAAGTTTGAGACCATCCCGTTCCTCCCTTGTGATGATAGAAACCATATCTCTACTATTCCAGATAGTGTATTCTAGATCTTATGCGTTTGATCCAAGGCTTTCTTTGAATTCGCACCTGAGACGAATCTTGCGATTACTAGTTTTAGTTTTCTGGTCGAACCCTGTAGGATTGAAGACCACGAACTATCACAAGAACACAAAAGTTTCCGTAAACTTCAAGAGATATTTGATGTTGTTAGAGGATGTTTGATTTACGCAATTTCTTGACAGAAAAGAAGAGCGAGCGAGGCGCACTGCTATCAAACCCATCGCAAATAAAATCTCTCACTATCTGGTTGACAAAAAAGAAGAGCGAGCAAGGCTCAAGGCAATCAAACCCATCGCAAATGGACATGCCTCGCTATCTGGCAGAGATACCACTCCTTATTGTCTTAGCACATCAAAGGAGAAGTAATTCTCATAAGAGTCATCATGGTTCTCCATGGTCTCGTTCAAGAATTCGATACTGTCACGCTCAGCAAAAAGGTCCTCCATAAGAACGTCCGCAGGACACTCCATGGAAAATCTTGTATGCCTCGTTACTTTCCTTTCAATGGATCGTTTATCATGTCTAAGCACCGAGGCATCCACTTCATTGTTATGTAAAGCAGCTTTCCTACAGGCTGGTATTGAATGGTACATGAAGGGATCTCGTGTTTTCAAAGCGTTCAGCTTGGAGGATGAGTTGATGCCTCTCATGTCCGCAGTCTTCAAGTGCTTCTCGAAGATGGTTGGAACGAGGGTAGCGATGCGAATGGTGGAGCCAGCATGACTGCAGCTCTCGGTAGATTGGGTTGGTAGAGACATGATGAGGGACAGCGACGTTTCGTGGGTTGCGGCTTAGGGGACGATGCGTCAGTGCAGAAGACGTGGCGAGGAATTGTGAGCAGTTGTGAGCTAATACGTGTTGAACAACTCTGAACAACTCTCGCAGTTGCCTCTCGAGCTGAGGCAGGTTCAACAGCAGAAGAAGATCAAAGAGAGAATAGACACCAAATGGAACCACGTATGTTGAACATTCCATCACACCCGTAACAAGGACACAGCGTGGGCTATAAAAGGAATTGCCCTGAAAATTATTTGCAACTAGAACTTCACGGTTGTTTCCGTGGAGAGGTGATTACCTGTAAAATCTGCCATTTTTCTTCAAAATGGTACTCAGACTTGCATTTCCTCAGAACAATACAGTAAATCAGAAGCGGATCTTCCGAGTTAAAGCAGTAGTGGAAATTTTAATTGCCTTCAAAGTTGCACTTACAATTCAAACCCGCAATAGTTTGATGAACTCTTGAAGGGGATACGAATTCATTCTGTCGACACGTATGCGAGAGAGTCTTGTTGCCACCATACTTTACATCAGCGAAATCAGTACGTTGAACCAAACCGGACTACCTGAAATCTTGAAGGGGACACGAATTTATTCAGTCGACACGTATGCGAGAGAATCTTGTTGCCATGGAACCACACCAACCAGGTGTTCCCGCAAAAAATCACTTTCTCCACGCGTTTCGCTTTCTCGGTGGGCAATTGTGCCAACAATATGAGGAGACCATTGCTTTCCTTCGTCGCAATGATGGCAATCGATCGGCTCGATTGAGAGTTGTTTGTTTTTCGAATGCCTGTGATGACATTGAAAAGACAGAAGTTATCCTCCTTCCACAATAATGATTTTCCAGATAACGAGAGCATGGTGTATTCAAGTAAAAGTATTCATCTTATGACGATCTATCAGGGTAGCATGGACAGGAAGACGAGCCAGAAATCGTGTTGGATCCCCATGTCTTTATCAAATGACTGAAACTGCAATGATCACACAAATGCAGCTTGCTTCATTCCCGGTCAAAATGGCGCCATCATGCCCAAAGCAATAATTCAGAACAAGTTGAAACCCGCCATGGCGACCTGTGAGTTGAATGATATGGAGAGTTCTGCTCAAATGGGTTGAAAGCGAATGAAAGGTAGATATCAAATCGTGAGAGTTCTCCGACTGGAATGGTGATATGATAACAACGTCACACGCAAACCACCGATCCAAAAATTGAACGACATGACACAGAAACCACCGATCTTTAAACAACAAACCTCTAACTAACCCAACGATATAAACCACCAATTCCACAAACCATAAAGAAGAAAACCTCTATTTGACCCCACGACACAAACCTCCAATCCACCAAACTACCTACGAATTAACTACCAATCGCAAACCACCGATCTAATTGAAATATGCAAACCACCGATCCAAAAATTGAACGACATGACACAGAAATCACCGATCTACCAAAACAACAACCCTCTAATTAACCCAACGACATAAACCACCAATTCCACAAACCATAAAGAAGAAAACCTCTGTGGAAAAGATTCTCCTTGAGGCGAAATAACCATGGTAACCATGGGGGATATACGACGCGGAAGCAAGCAGCAGAAACAACCGCAGAACCAACAGCAGAACAAACAGCAACGTCTCCAGAACCAACCGCAGAACCAACCGCAGAACCAACCGCAACAACTCCAGAACCAACCACATAACCAACCGCAACAACCAACCACAGAACCAACCGCTGAACCAACCACAGAACCAACCGCAGAAACCAATCACAGGTCCAACTACATAATCAACCGCAACAACTCCAGAACCAACCGCACCTCCGAACCACCAAACTACCTAGACCACTACCAAAAAATTAACCACATGACGCAAACTGTCGATCTACCAATTGACCAACCGCATAAAAATTTTTAAAATTTTGATTTAAAAGTAAATTAAAATAAATCTGAATTACATTACTTTCTAAAAAATCTTTGACGATGTCATTGGTAATTCTGTTACTTCGGATGCATCGCCGTCGTTTTATTTCTAATAGATTTCTCCATTCGTTTTCTCGCCCAAATAATCATGGATATTTGCTTCGTCAAATGGTTTGACCAATATGGCATCCCCTATCGTCTTCTGAATGAGGATGCCAAGAAAGAACTGACGCTTGTTCTTAGAAAATATGGAGGGACCATTATTGGTTACGAGCATCAAAAAAATGATCTCGGTGCGTTTCTTGTTACTGAGCATTGGGTTAAAACTCAACTCTTACAACAAAAGAATTTCTATCGACGAGATGGGAAGAAGATTGTTGTTTATCCGCCCAAACGCTTCTATCCTCGAGAAGAAATCGAGAGCTTAGTTTATAACGAAACTATTCTTCGAAGAAACGCAGCACGTGAATTTGAGATTTTCCTCAAGACGTCATCAGAGTTGAAAGACGATAGCGATGATGATGAGTTTTCTTTCAAGCAAAAAATCAAATCATTAGGAGAGACAAAAGATATAGTATCGAAAACAGATACGCCAAGGACAGAAGTGTCGGTTAGGAAGTTAGCAACGTCGTCGACATCAAATGATAACTCATGGAATGATTCGGCTGGCAGCGATTGCAGCAGAGCCGGCGGCAGCGATGTTGACAGAGTTGGCGGCAGCGATGGTGGCGGAGAAGGCATCAGCGACGGCAGCATAGATGTTGGCAGCGATGCGAAAATACTCGAAAAGAGACAATCTGTAGATTGTGGTACACGACGATCGAAGAGGAATAAAGGCACTGTTGAAAATTATGCGTCGCTAATGTGTAAGTCCGTTGATGAAGAAGTGACAAGTGCAACGTTCCGGTATAGCGAAAAAGAATTCATTGAAGCTCATCAAGATTTCTGTGCTGTGTGTGGGCGGGATGGTTTTGGTTATGATCTCTATCTATGTCATACTTGTGATCTCGTATGGCATAAGAATTGCAATGATGACGATATGAGCGATGAGAGGTGGCAATGTTCGGTGTGCATGGAAGCAGGTCTTTCGCCTGATAGTGTTCTAGTTATAACATAGTGGTATTAGTCAGTAATTCTAGTCATATTAGTCAACAATATGAGTCAAAAGAAATTTCGGCATCTACTCCTCATGATTTTTACTTGCCCCCCACTGATGGAGGAAGCATCTTAGCAGGCGTAAAGAAGTTGGACATTAATGAAGCAGCCCTTCCAGCTCCGTTTGCGTTCACTGACCTTTCTGGCACTGACTGCAATAGATGTGATGGTACCGATGATATACCAAGTATTATCAACGAAACGAATGATAAAGAACCAACCTTGATTCTGTAGTTTAGCTTGCATGGGGTGGAGAAGTTCGTGGGTACGTCATTGATCATGGGCGCCTTCCCAGAGCTCGAATACATCAGAGATAATCATATTTGATTTCAAGCAGGGTGTGGTGCTCCGTGGACGCCAGTTGTCAAAGGGGGATACAATCTCCTTCCCGCTGATGCCAAGTTGAAATGACTGTACGTTTTTTGATGGGCCACGGAAGCTGTTCCATGACGACATTTCTGTAAGTCGTCCTGCTCTGCATTGTGACGACCAGACTTCTTTTGAGATTGACAAGTTACGAACATGCAGGCAGAGATGGAGACGCCAATTTCTCATAGGATTAATGTATCAACCAATGATGATAACCGAGAAGTAGACTCGGCCGTGTCTATTTTCCATGTAGCAGTGATCCCACTGAAAATATAAAGCAACCGCATTCTTCGCTCGAATGACTTTAAGATAGTGCATTCTAGATAGTTTTGCATTCCATCCGAAGCATTTCTTTGATGCGTTCTAGAGCTAGTTTTAAAATTCTGCGACAGCTGTTTGGTGCGGTCAAATTGGTTACGAGACATGCCAACGAACAATCACATGCAGAATGTAGTTTAAGAAGACTTGGAGATATTTGATGTTGCTAAGTCAATGATTTGATTTACATTGTTATCACAGAAATGACGAGCGAGCAAGACCATCAACCCCAAATGAATATCTCACAATACCTAGCAAGGATCACACTTCTCATCGTCTTGACCTCGACTTATCAAAGGAGAAGTAATTCTCATAAGAATCGTCATAGATATCCATGGTCTCATTACAGAATTCGATATTGTCATTCTCAGCTAAGATGTCCTCCATAAGAACGTCCGCAGGACACTCCATGGACACTCTCGTCTGCCTTATTGCTTTCCTTTCAATGGATCGATTGTCATGTCTAAGCACCGACTCATCAACTTCATTGTTATGTAAAGCAGCTTTCCTACAGGCTGGTATTGAATGGTACATGAAGGGATCTCGTGTTTTCAAAGCGGCCAATTTGGAGGATGAGTTGATATCGCTGAGGTCAATTGTTTTCATTCGCTTCTCGAAGATGGTCGGAATAAGAGTAGCTGTGCGGACGGGGGCGAAATTACTGCAGTTTTCTGACGCAGTCGATGCGGTTGGTAGATCAATGTTGTCATACTCGGCTGCGAGGTCGTCCATAAGAAGGTCCGCATGACACTCCATGGAAACTCTTGTCTGTCTTGTTACTTTCCTTCCAGTTGATCGATTATCATGTCTAAGCACCGAGACATCCACTTCATTGTTGCGCAAAGCAGCTCTCCTAAGAGCTGGTATAGAATAGTACGTGAAGGGATCTCGTGTTTTCAAAGCTGTCAACTTGGAGGTCGAGTTGATGTCGTCGAGGTCCATAGTTTTGACTGGCTTCTCGAAGATGGTTGGGACGAGGGTAGCGGTGCGGGTGGTGGCGACAACATGGCTGCAGTTCCCTGAAAATATGTTACCTTTGTTTGGTGGAGACATGTTTTCCAATGTTTGGCACAGCGTTGGTTAATGTGCAATGGATGCTGCTTTATGGTGTCTATTGTCACAACACGTGTTGGCACGAGGTGTTATGACGGATTGTGAGCAATTGTGAGCATAAAAATCATGTGAAACAACAACAAACAACGATGGCGCCAGCTGCGATGAGACGAGGAGAGGTACTCAAATGGCAACACGTATGTTGAACTTTTGAAGTGTCTTGTCTTCGTGCGAGTCACTTCGAAAATTAATTGCAATAGCAACAATTGCCGAAACTTAGAATTCCAAAGAAAGTTTCGTGACTTGTCGCAATGGAGAGTGGGGTTTCTTCAAAATTAATTTAGTTCCTTCAAAACGGCATTCGAAAACGTTAAATAATGGGTGTCTCCAGACCATCAACAAGACCATTCAAAGTGGCATTTAGATACAATACAGTTGAATTTTATCAATTGATTCTTGAAGGGAGATTTGATTTTCTTGAGTTGACGTGGTGACAAAAGTGTCAAATCTGGTTTTGGACTTTTCTTATCTATACGATCAAATGTCGGCTATTGTTCACACAATTAAAGGAACGTGTGACACGTACCCATCCAACAGACGACGCCTCTTCAAAATGGCACTCAGAAGAAGGAAAAAATGAGATTTCTTAATGATTTCTTGAAGAGGGAGATGAATTTTTCGTGTCTGTTTTCAAG
This sequence comes from Cyclotella cf. meneghiniana, assembly GCA_036940065.1. Classification (NCBI taxonomy): domain Eukaryota; phylum Bacillariophyta; class Thalassiosirophyceae; order Thalassiosirales; family Thalassiosiraceae; genus Cyclotella; species Cyclotella cf. meneghiniana. The sequence continues at coordinate 15,374 of JALLPD010000534.1, forward strand.
ACTGCCTCGCTAGACTTTCCCAGAACCAAATGACCACATTACTAAGCAGCCAGTGCAAGCTTTTTTGCAGTTCGTTATTATGTCATAATCTACAACATTTGTGCACTTTTTGTGCACAAGTGGTTGTACTAAT
>JALLPD010000535.1:0-15517 GCA_036940065.1 Cyclotella cf. meneghiniana
TTGAATAGGAACCCTCTTAGACTTACAATTTACGTACCGTATTTTACGTTGAGTAGGCCACAGCAAATGTTCCAATATCCGGTAAAGTGTGGCCTTCTCTCCTTGTTTTTGGTAAACTAAAGTGTGAAATGAAAAGGTAAAAAAAAATAATCATAGATTGTACCCTATTTCTATCTTATTTATTAGCCGCCGCTTGTTCCCGCCAATTTATTTTGTTTGTAGGTGGCTTTGTACCCTCCCGCCTACTCACCGCCCACCTTTTTATCGTGCTATCAATGGTAAACCTCCGTTCTCGCAACACAATTGCCACATTTACTTCAGACGGAAAAGGGTCGGGATTTTTCAAAGGGACGGAACATATTACTTGAGCGGCATGGCTTCATGCGGCCGCTGGAAGATAGTCACATTGGCGGCATTCTGCAATGGCTGGGATGCATGAGAGCAGCTGTCAGGAATGCAAGTTCATCCAGTGCTGTCTCCAACAAATGTGACAATCCACCAAACCTAAGAATTGATGAACATAATTACATTTTATCTATTTACTAGTTAATCGGTTCTTTTAGTTAATGTAAAACTAAATTATTGTACATCATTAAAAACTTAAATATGCTCTCACGGTACACAAATGAAACAAGCGGCGAGTTCGTCCGGTGCCGTTCCTGGTAAGCTCAACAATACGCCACAGCTGTGGATGTCCTTGCCAACAGCAGCATGTTGCCACAACTGTAGCAGTACTTATCACATGTGCGACCATTGTTTGTCACAATGTTCCCAACACCTGGAACAAGCCGCTCTGGTGGTCGGTGAGATGATTGAAACATCATACAAAAAAATACTATGTAAATATGTAAGCCTACCAAAAGAAACAAGGTGATGTGCATTGAGTTATGCAACAATCAGCCATAACTTTTGAACCAAGAGGAATTACATGGAGCCCAGCATATGGGCATGTTGGTCATGCAATGAGGAATCTATTCCCAGTGTGTTTAGGCGGAAAATGAAGGTTTAAGGGCCCAAAAACAAAAATGTTCGTAAAATTGGTGGGATTTTGCAAATTGTGGCCTTCTCTAGTATGTGGCCTACTCATCGTAAAATACGGTAGTGTTCTTAACTCTACACCGTACGAGCAAAAATGCTAAAAAATAAATGTAGTTCCCCAAACCCCTGTTCAAAATTTTATTGTGTATGAATACATATAATACAAATGGTGTTTGTGGTCAGTTGGAACATGGCCACAAAATACAATATAATCATTGTTCGCCATGCCTTCTTCAATAGTAAAGCAGCCTCTCCCATTAGCTCCGTCGGCACAATCGTTCCTCGCCCATCTCAATCTACCCCACCATCCATCTCATCGTGAACACGATATCGAGGAGCTTTCGTACGTTGGCGCGGGGGTATTCGAACTGCCCCATCACAACAACATTAACAACAACAGCCATGAATCTGCTACGGCTCATCGCAATGCCAGCAGTATGCCACCCCCGCCCATCGGTCCCATTTCTCTGCTGGAACTGCACGATCATTCTTATGTAGAATTGGCGCGGACGGCGTTGACCATGACAGCCCCCACGTTGGCAATGATGGAATTGTGGTTGAGATTGTTTGCCTTGTTGGTGGGGCCGGTGTGTGTCGTTTGTCTAGCAATGCGGGAAATCGCTCGGCATCGTGGTGGCCATGCTAGTGATGGGGATGGGGTTGTTTGGAGGGACAATACAATGATGATTGTATCGATATTGGCCGTTGCCAGCTCGGCGGTGCTCTTTACCGATTCGCTGTATGTGTACGAGTACGGTCGTTCGTTTGGGTGTTGTCTCTTTGTGGCTTCGAGCGTCTTGGCGATTCGTTTAGCGAGGTTGGTCCAACAAGCCGCAAAAAACAGCCTGCAATGCGATAAGAATCACAAACAAATGACCAAAAATCGCGCCGATTGCTTTTCTGCTCTCATCTGGGGATTGATCGTTACAACCATGATCGTATTCTTGCGTTCTGACGGAGGACAAAAGATCAAACTCGCACTCGAGAAGGTGTCANGTGTCACCCATTTTCGTTCTATCTAGATTTGCTTCGGCCTCTACTACCACAAGCTTGAAGAGAGAAGACAACAATCCATTGACTGTAATATCCGACCCTGGCATTGATTTGCCCACAATTGAACCGGGATTCTACCACTCGTCCAATCCACTGATACAGTCCATTATGAAGCATTGGCCAGAATCTTCTCGTTCATACAATATCAGCAATGGAGCCACTCCTTACCTCGTTAATGGGGATCAAAGGACGGGGATTCCGTTTTTAGTGAACAAGGTTGAAGAGCAGGCATATGTTCGCGTCTATGTGCGAAACCCGTTTGATAACGAATATCTGGCGTTGGATATAGCTTTTCCTTATTCAAATCGCGAGGAGAAGGAGGAAATAATGGACGATAACAATCTAGAAGACTCACGAACCTTTGTCCATCATCACGATCATCCAGTTTATCTTATTCTCCATGGACTCAACGGTGGATCGCATGAAGAATACGTTAAGGACTTCGTATCTCGCCGTCGATCTGAGGGAAGCACCGTGGTTGTACTTATTGCAAGAGGGATGATGGATACGACCATGATTGGTTGGAACGTGTTCCATGGTGCAAGAACGGGGGATGTTGACATTGCGGCAAGAGCTTTGAGGAGAGGGTTGGTTAAGATGGCTAGAGAAAGTGGAGTGGGAAGGCCCATTTTGGCGGGTGTGGGATATTCCATGGGCGGTAAGCATTTATTGATACTTCTTGAACAGAACCGCATCCTGAGTCATATGAGAGCATTTTGTTCTTTGCTTTGCACCTCCTCTCTCGGACGCAGCAATCATCCTTTCCAATTACGTAGCTCGATCAGGGTCACACTGTGCATTAGATTCTGCGATTGCAATCAGTGGAGGATTGGACATGAGGCAACAACTTAATTTCAGGAGAAGTATGAGGTTATGGCAGCCCATGCTGACGTTTGGGCTGCGAGAGGACATTTTGCTTGGAAAATATGCGAGGCATTATAAGCATAGATTGACGAAGGAGCAGTTTAGGAGTATGCTACGTGTCACAAGCATTTCTGTAAGTAATCATCTTTTTGCGATGATCCACTTTACGAAAATTGTGTATAATTATTTTTCGTTTTTGGCAGCATCTTGACGTCGAAGCCATTGTCAATTATAACTCATTTGATGATCTCGTGCATTACTATTCGGAAATGAGCGCATTGGGAGATAGGCATCCTGAGTTCCAACTATTTGATTACAAAAATGAGGACATATGTCATACCAACCAAAAAGGTTGGGGCAGAATATCAAATATATCAGTCCCCTTTGTTGTCTTGCAGGCACTCGATGATCCACTTGTTGGGTGGAGAACGATCGGAACAGAGAATGCACAAGGATTGGCAGACTCAGGTTCGGGCAATATAATGTTATTGCTCACGAAAGCCGGTGGACACGTTGGTAAGGAAAACCCATCAAGTACAACATTATGTCTGGTTCTTCCTTGTCACTTACTTGTCCTTCCATTTCACGTACAAGGATGGCCCGTGGGTACCAATCCCAGGAAGGAAGGATGGAAGTGGATGAATAATGTAGCCAGAGACTTTGTCTTGGCGGTCGCGGCGGCGAATCAAGATCTGGGGCGCGATTAGAGAAATTCATGACAATTTTATTGCTAAGATATGTATGAATTAACTTAATTCTATTCTAAATTATCTTGTGTACGAAAACGCGTTCATAAGAAGTATGTTTATTGAAGATGCATAAGCTCATTTCAATAAGAGCAACAATCCCTGCTACAGAAAGAGATATCATGGCTCGGGTTGCGAATAACTGTATCTGGATGGATACAAAGAATGATAGTGGGCATTTTCGATTCGGTGGTTGTGCTCGTTGGGCCGACGGGGATGGCCGTGATGGAGAATCGTTGAATGAGCTGGTGGATATGACGTATTAGCAGGAGTGTAATTTGGAGAAGAACGTTGATAGGGATTATCGTGGGGAACTGGGGAAAAAGCCGGTGACATCGGTCTATACGCGTTATCGTGAGTGTTGTATGCTGGGTGCAATGTGTTGTACAATGGCGTAGGTCCAGCAGAAGATATGATTTGTTGATCGCTTGAGCTTTCTGTCGTGCTAGAACGGATCGGTGCGAACCTTGAGGAAGGTACGCCATATGGCTCGTCATGATAAGATGACCGCGATCGTACGTTCTGGTTTTCAACGGGGTGGCAGATATGATAAAAAGAAGGAGAGCTTCTTTGATCAGTTCCAATCGGTGAAAATCGCATATTGCCTCCTTGCATAGATCTCGATATTCCTTCAGAAGGAAGTATGGTGGCATCGACGCTTCGTGGATTCAGTGAGTAGGGTTGTTTGTGAAAAGAGTCGCTGTTATGGGGAGTATCATGGCAATAAGATGAGTCGTTTTGTAACGCGTCCATCCTGCTGCGAGCTTCCTTGGCTGCTGAGTGAATCGACGCCGCCTCAAGTAAAGCATCAAGATTTGACAAACCAACAGAAGTATACTGGCCCTGACTTTGATCCATTTGAGCGCCACTTAGTGTTGATGCCTGTTGAATTTCCGTTTCATTTGCGGTTTTACTTGATGAAGAGTTACGAACATTTGGCTTGGAGTCAGGAGCGGGAAAGGTAACATGATGTTGTGCTGACAATCCAGAAGCGCTGGCAGAGGAAGGAACCTTGGCAGCGAGTTGGGAAGATTGGACGCCATTTAGCGCAGCATCCTGTTTCTTCATCTTCTTCCGAAGTCGGTAGAACCAACTTTCTACGCGCCTGTTTTCAATTCCTGTCTCTGCTTCTATTTTCTCTCTCACCTCCTGATTTGGATTAAAGTTCGATGCATTTTCAGGACGAGATAACCATTCATTCAGATAAGCATCCACTTCAGCTGAAGTTGGCTTAGTTAGGCACTTGTTTTGTGAGTTAGCGCATGGTTTGCCAGCTTTATTCTTGTCGGGGATGATAATTGTCTGGATAGGTGATTCGTTGCTACTGTTGGGATTATGACTTTGACATGTCACCTTCTCAGAGCTTGCGGTTAAGTCGATTAGTGTATCACTTTCCTTTTTCAACCTTTTCCTTGCACGGGAAAACCATCCTTCCAGTTTGCGGATTTCATCGTGTCCTATTCCCAAGTCTTCCATCATCTTTTCTTTTTCGGCTTTGGAAGGGAACGGGTTGGATTTATGACTTTGGATCCATTTCCAGAGATAATTTTTCGCTTCGTCTGATAATCCAAGATTTGCAGATTTGTTCGGAGAGTCTGTATCAGTTTGGGCCATTGAACTTTTTAGGGGCGTGCTTGATGGGATGGCTTCAGATCTTACTTCCGTAACAGTTTTATGACCAGCTGAGCTAACAGTGTCGCTACCAGTCGTGCCATTCAATAAATGACCAGAACTCTGAGAGGCCAGTGGCAGACAACCTTTTAATTGAAGAAGTAGGTCTTCTAACTTTTCAGACTCAGCATTAGCCTTCGGAATATATGTTTTCTCCGCAGAGGTTGCGCTGACATCGACAGGATTCTCTGAAGATAATCTGGCACGTTTCTTCTGCTTCTTCCTTGCCTTCGCAAGCCAGTCGCTCAGCTGCCTTTTGTTAAGGCCAGTTGCAGACATGATAGTTGCTTTCTCATCCAGAGTGGGAAAAGGGTAACGCGAGTGCTCTGCGAACCATTTGTTAAGATACTCCACGATAGACTTAGGAAATGGTACGAACTTCTTGCATGAGTTGGTTTTCAATGGTGATGATGTTGACTTCGTTGGTGGTTCATGTTTCTCGATGAATTCGCTCTTCTTCAGTGAGTCAGTCTTTGGCGAGTCGGGAGTTTCATAAGGCTTCTTAATTGGTTCAGACAACACCTCATCCGATTTTCTTTTCTTAACACCCACCATACTATTTTCGTCCGACGATCCGACCTTTCTGCTCTTGTCCGTGTTCTTCTTCTTATTCCTCTTAGGCACTCCATAACCTTCCACGGGTCTTGGAGTGTACGAGTGCTGACAAGGAGGGGGACGTTTGCAAAAAGATAAATTCAGAAATGATAGAAGGACGTTTCACAGAGAGTGTAATAAATACTTACGTGGGGCGCTATTCTCGGAGAGCCCACTTCAACCCATTCATCACTGGCGTTTTTCAATCTCCAAAAATGGAACTTGACGCGTTTAATAGTAGACTTAAAATCTGTTTCAATAACTTGTGCCTCGTGATACCCAATCTTGCCGTCCCTCTGGACATCAAACCAAACTAATGATAAACAAAGGTCGCGTTGTTGGAAGTATCAAGCGTGAGAAAAGAGACAAAATTGTCGTTTGCATGAGTGCCTTACCTCCAATCTCGAAGTCGTCCTCTACGGTGTCAAATTTGATAGGTGCATCTGACATGTCCCATTTATCTTCTGGTGCATCGCAAGTTTTCTTTCCAGGGGTCCAGATGTTGTCCTTGCAAAAGAACTTCTCGGGCAAGAGATCTATGTCCACATGCCATGGCAACTTCCTCCACTTCAGGCATTTCGGATTTTCACACTGTACCCAATTAGCGACAGCTTGCGCGGGCATTCCTGCATCAACGGTAGACTGGAGTCTATCTGAAGCAGATGTCTTAGAACGTGAGCGAGCTGGCGAGTCAATCCCAGTATCGCCACTCTCTCTCAACACTGATGACACGTATTTAATATTTTCATCGATGCCTGTTACCAGGTAATCGACAACTGGCGATCCCATGGGCATCGACGGATCAGGAGACAACCCAATTTGACAGAAATAACGTGCAAGATCTTCAGGCCAAGGACTACCACGTTTGGTACGATCATCTATCCAATCCGCAAGACGTAGTCGAATTTTGGACTTGTATTCTGTCACCGTTAGAGGATTTGCACGGGTGTACGTTGCTATCTTAATTTCTCTAGCGTCCTTGACGTCGCCCCAGCATCCTGAGACAGGTGGGAGCATGATGCATCCAAAAATATCGGGGAGGCCAGAAATTTGGCCAATGCCTCCGTTGAACCACTGCAAGAGCTGGCTAAGAACATATTCTCCTGAGTAGCTGACTGTTACAGATGTGATAACATCCTCGGGGGAGCAAAACTCGGCATTTTGGTTAGATGACATATGACGCACAGGCTTAGACGGCGCTGCCGTTGCTTTACAATCTACCTTATCAACACTACTTGGAATTTCCTCAACATTATTTTTGTTGTCAGATGCCAAGTGACGTGGCACTTCATTTCCAAGTTCTCGTGCGTAAACCTCAATAGGAGTTGAGTCGAATGGGGTGAATGGTTCCAATAAAAAGAACGTGTTTGTGGATGCATACATCAGCAAAAGATCAGCCGTGGCTTCTAACATGTATCTTTGTCTACGAAAGTTGGCCCAGTGGGAGCAGTCGCTTTCTCGCCAGTTCATCTTGATGTGTTGTTTTTCTGGCGAGCAAATGAGAAGTTTTCTGTGTCTCGACATCCAGCGATCAAGCTGTGCTCGGTCGACGCCAATTTCAGTCATAATCTTGGTTTTCTCTGATTCAGTTGGATATGGATTAAGTATATGGTTGGTATCGAGAAGCCAATTCTTGAGGTAGGTCAACTGTTTTTGGCTCATAGGAGTGGTCTTTTTCTTCTTGACTTCTTGGTCGGGTCCAGGGCGTGAGAGACTAGTACAACCGTCAACACTAGGAGTGACCTCAGTGGTCTGATCGGCAAATTGTTCATTTACTGGAGCTACCTGCTCCCGCCCTGTCTCAGAGGACGGACAGATAGACATAGCTCCAGACGTGGGGGAAGGGCATTGCAGATCAGGTTCCCTTTCACCAGCTTCTTGAGTCATACCTTTCGGGTCACCGCTAACTGAACTCTGACTAGTCATCTCAGGGATTAGGTCATTTACTCGAAAAACTAGCTGACGCCCTTCATCGAGAGAACGATCGATCAACAATGTACTTTCAGTGCAAGAATGAACCTGACTTGTATCTTGGTTGGTACCTGTTGGATCGACTGGCTTTCTGTCAAACCGAACGGAACAGGCTAACCCGTTATTTGCAGTTAATGGAACTCTGAATGTGGCTGGAGGTCCCGAACATTTAGCTTCTCCTAAAGACGCTGTTGATGAGGGAGTGATGACAGATTTTCTGTCATCCGATTGAATTTCCGGTCTAACATCCAATTTCAACGCGCTGTCGTCCTTCGAATTCTCAATCTCTGCAATCCCTTTCTGAGCAGAGAGCTCGTGGAAATCAGAAGACACAGGCTGGAGTTGGGAATTTTTGCAGTTTTGTGATGCTGTTGGGTGATCGTTTAGCATAGGGAGCTCGTTTTGCAACATAGTTAAGCTGCTGTTGTCTACCGCAGCTCGATCACTATCAGAACTTAAGCCGACTGGAGGATTTGACTCTGAATACAACATGTGTTCCCCTCCACCCCTCATTCGCATCACGTCATCAGATACAAGAGACTCATCAACCGTCATTTCTCCCGTTGTTTCGGGGTACTCGCACGTTTGAGATTCCGTGACATTTTGGGGGATCGGGGAATCGCCTCCTTTTGCATCGCTCGAAGTAACGAGCTCGGAGCACACTGTTTCCTCCCCTCCATTATCTGACTCATCAGAGGTCTGTCTAGTTTTCGCCTGCTTTTTCGCACTTTTGTCAGCGTTTCGACGACGTTCTGCCTCTTTCTTCTTTTTCTTAATAGCATCAAAGTATGATGTCTCCGCAATTGATAAGAAATCATTGATGTCGGATCGAAACTCCAGTAAAGCTTCACGAACCAGTCGTCTTGCATCGTCTCTCGTACAAGCATTTTTACCCTTTTTGCTTTCTATAGAAGGGTGCATTGCAGTTTGAGAAAACTCAGTAAATGCACTGAGAACAGGGTAAGTGTCCCTAGTGTTCGAAAGGAGTTTACGGAGCAGTGATTCCTTGGGAAAGTGAAGGTCTACGACAGAAAACAAATTGTGGACGACGCCTTTGGGATCGTTCCAAATCCAATTTACGACTTCTTCATCTGACATGATCTTCAACGGTGATGGTACCAAGTTACGAAGGAACTCAGAGTTCACTATAGAAACTTCAGTTTTCGCGTACTCGCTTTCTCTGTGTCTATCAAGAACACGGCCAACACGACTCAAACTTTGAGCAAGCTGCTGAATACGTTGCTCCATTGAGGAGAGACCTTCTGCTTCAGCATCTGCGAATGTAATTTCTTTTTCCTCAATGAGGTGATCGCGGTTATCGGGCGGGACATCCTCTTCGTTGTCTCCGTGATCTTCCTCTTTAGAACGCTTTGGGCCTTTAGATTCAATGGCACGTTGCCGTTCTTCTTCCATTTTCGCCTTTTCCTCTCCTCCGTTCTTTTTCCAGTCGGAAATTGCCTTTTTCTTCCATGCTTGCTTCTCTTCGTCACTTAGATTGCTCCAGGCCTGAGATGCCTCCTTGTTAACAGCCTGCGAAAGTGCCAATCCAGTCAATTCATTCCCTTGCTCCTTTTGGACAACAGAAGTAAATCGATCTCTGTTGCTATGAAGATAAAAGAAATACGAAGACGTCGGCTTGCTCCCGACGACTGACCTTGACTTCTCTGAGCTTGATAGATCTGCAAGAGCAGGGTTCTCGGAGTTAGAAGAATCCTTTCTGTCCTTGTCTTTGCCGATTTTTTCTTTCTTCTTCTGCTGTTCCTTTCGTTCCATCTGGTTACAGAGCAGAGCAACCTGTGATTGTTGTGGCGAAAAATGGAAGGCATAAGGCGGGTGCAACTAATTCTGGTATGCGAAAGAACAAACTTACAGGCAGTGCCCTGCGCTCATATTCTATGTATCGAAGGGTGTCGGCAACATATGTCCTCAACCATATAGGAACGTTTTCGATTGAGTCTTCAGATGAATCTGGGATGATGTTATTCGATGATGACACTGACATCACAGCATCAGAAACTTCACGTGAAGCTACTGGCTGCGGATTGTTTAGTCTGGGAGAACTTGAAGACAACTGAAGAAGCAATTCTCCGAGTTGTGCCCTCGTCTCCCTGTCGTTTTTTGTCACTAAATCCGCAGATACAGAACTGTTGGCCTTGCTGTGATGATTGAAACTCACTGCTCCAAACGCTGCAGTGTTGAACCCATGTTTCAGCAATAATTCTGAGTCTTCCCTTGACATGACTTTCTTCATACAGCCGCGGACAAGATTGGCAAACCTGGAAGCTATTGGACAATTTCGACTAAGAACTTGTTGATAGCAAGGTGCCGATGTGAAGTGGAGGAACGATCCTCTACATTTTCTGTGCCCGCACAAACAAACTGCAAATCTATACTCATTCACTGATTCTGTAACGGCATTGTAGTCAAATGTAAGTTCCTCACCCTGCTCTAAATCACGAAGAGTCGTCATAGAGAGCGACAATTTTCCATTCAAAGCAACAACTCTAACCTCACAGCTGGGATTACAACTATGAGAAAACGAAGATCCCAACCCTGACTTCCGAGAAGCATCTACAAAGAGCATTCCGTATCCACGAGGGTCCTTCTTCGGTCTCTCCATCGCCATGTTATAAAAGTCAGGTAGGTTAGGTCGCAGGCCGAGATCCTTCTGAGTCTTCTCGATCGCGTCTAGTTTTTCACACCATCGCCAAGCAGGATACACTTCACCACGATAGTATGTAACGAGTGAGTTTGCCTTCAGACCCTGCTCGCTTATGACCACAGACCCGTGGCCTTTGGGGTGGATTCTGAAGAAACCGTCATCCTCGTCAAGTGAATCGGCAGCCAATCGAAGTAAACGTGCTGCGGCCTTTAACCAAGGAGGTCCAAACTGGTGTATCTTTGATTTTAGTGCATTCCTTAAAAAGACACTACTCTCGGGAGCTTTTCGGCGTGGAGAAGAGCTATTATGTGAAACTGGATGAGACTCGTCCGCCATCGAAGTCTCCACTTCTCTTTCCGGACAGGAATCATTATTTAAATCAGGCGTGTAAGCCTTCTTCTCGTTGGCTTCAGAACCAATAAGTGGCAAGCCTTCTAATATCCTAGCAGCAGTAGCAATGTTATGTGCCAGATCAACAGGACAAGCATTTATAGCAGGAAGTAACCATTTCTCCAGAAATTCCACGGCGATTTCAGGAGAAAATTCTGACTCGATCAAACTCATGATATTCTTCCGAGTATAGCAGTCAACACCCCAGACCTCCTGCTCTGCCACCTCAGGTAAAGTCATAGACTTTGACCCCTGCTCGACCTCTGCCGATCCTCCACGATAGTTACGGCGATGATCACCATCGTCCCAGTTGGCGCTTCGTGCTTCAGGCTGGTGCATGACACCCAAATCAGTCATAACTCTATCTTGGACTTGAATCAGCAAGCCCTGCATTGTACTGTGCACCTGAGTCTTGACCACGCCATCGTCGTTTGCCAATGCCAGAGCAGCAGTGTGTTCGTTGTTTTTGTCTTTTTCTGCAGGGGCGGCTGCATCGTCTGCTTCTTTCTTCTTCCTCTTGGTCTTGGGCTTTGCCGTTGTCTCGTCCACCACAGTCTTCATCCACGTCTCACTATGCTGGCCGCTATCGTCGTAAGTGTAGGCCAGCCCAACAAAACTGTCAGGGATGCTAGTTCCAAGTTCGTAAATGGCATAGGATTTATCCATCTCCGATAAGCCATCGCAAATAACACTCGATTTTTCTAGCCGCTCGTATTTCCGTTCAGGGAATGCATGTTTACGCCACTTCCCTTGCATGGCCGCTTCCTTATTTCCACAATTCTTCAAAGTGTTCTCGTATTTGTGACGTGCCTCGCTCGCCTCCATTTCGGACCTTCGTTTGCAGCCGTAGTTGGTGTACATTTCTTCCATCACTTTTTTGATTTTGTTCGCAGCAAAGCCGAGGTGACCGGACCCAAGCTCAGCTCCTTCCGGATCACGTATCATTGCGGCATCGCACATTCCAATGACATCGGAATTGAATGTGTCCCAATCGACTCCAACGGGATGACGCATTGTTCTTGAAACTTCTTCGTACAGGGAATCGTCGCCATGATTATCTTTTGAATGCATATCCTTCCCGTCATCTGTTTCCACATCCATCTCGACTGGGTCTTGTTTTATGGTCTGGTGAACAGTCTCGCCAGTCATCTCATTGGAACGCGCTTTTGAATGAGCATTCAAAATATCCCTGATTTGTTTCCGTCTGTCAACCTCCGTTTTCACCATATCCATATCATACCTCCCAGCCTCGAACCGTTTTCTCAGCACAACAAGATTAAACGGCGGCGTATTGGGAAAAGAAATATGATCCTCTGCATCAACATCGTCGTAGTGCTCATCGAGTTCTGGTGGACAACTGTCGAAAAAGAAACCAAATCGATCTAATTTTTCTAATCTTGCAAGACTTCGTTCCAATTCTCGTTTGTGACGAATGTACATGTCCATCGCTCTCGTATCGTTGCCACCAGAGGAAGTGATTCCGTCGGACGCGTCGTCATCGGTGCTGGTGCGACGAGTCGTTCTTCGTGGGACAAGTTTGGATGTTCTGTTGGATTTGACCGTGGCTTCTTCTTTGATGGGCTTTTTTACAACAGGTGCTCTGGACCGACTGCTCCTACTACTGACACTTCCGTCTATTGATGCCGGCCTCTTGGTCGAATTATCTCTCTTTCTCTTGTTCGCAGGACTCGCCTTCTTCTCTTCCTCATCCTGTCCACCCCGTCTACTGCCCCTCCTCTCTCTCAAGTTGGAAGACACCAGCCCCTCGGCCTCGGCAGTGGTATATAAGAGTTCCTGACGCGGAATGTTGCACAACTTTCCACCCAGGACGTATTCAATGTCGTAACTGTATTCCGAGTTCGATCCGTCGGTGGGAGGAGGGTGGATGCGGATGATTCGTGCGAGACCTCCTTGGATCCGTCCTGATCTGGTTTGTCTGTGTGCAGCATTTCAACGAGGCATTGAAAATGAGCAATGAGCAAAAGGATGAAACGCACGGCGAGCAACTCTGAGGGCAACACAGCGGTGAACGTACGAGACAACAAGTATTAAGATTTGATTCAGAGCACGTTTCTATTGCGTTGATGGAGGATTTCGATGCAAAATCGAACAAGATTCAAAATCGTACAAATCAACCCAGACAAAAACAGACGCCAATGAAAAAAGCATGCCACAATAAACGAATTTCCACCGGTACTCACTCGGCATCCACCCGCACGAGATCTCCCTTGCGAAGAACCGAAATCGCTTCAGTACGTTGGTCCTTGCGATCTTTCTGTTGTTTGGAGGGTGACTGGCTGTTGTCAGGAAATTTGGACATTTCGGAAGACGTCGCAGTCTCTGGTTCGACATTGTCCTCTATATTCGCAGTGCCGTCGTCGACGCCATCGCCAACGACCTGGGCCTTGGTCTTCGCTGCAGATTTGTTCTTCTTCAATTCGGGCATGGACGGCGCCACTCCTCCCTCGTCTCCGGCATTCGCCGCGCTGTCACCCCCATCGGACTCGCTATTGACCCGTCGCTTCTTTTTGGGAATTCGAAAAATCTCAGAGTATGCCGCCTTGATCGCGGCCTTGTCTTGCTTGGACGCGTTGACGTAGCAGGATGGAGAGTCGAGGGGGGAGAGGGAGCTGGCTTTGGGCGTTGGCGGCTGGGATTGGGACATGGCGCTGTCTTTATTTTGATTAGATGCAAGTTAACTGCGGGCTGTGTGGATCGCGGTAGCGGAGGGGCGGGGTCAGTGGCGCGCGGTCGTTCGAGTATTTCGAACAGATATTGAACTGTGCAGGGACAAAGGAAATGTTCAATAAATACTACTCTAGCGCATCCAATACAATAACAACGCTGGGCGATCAACGTTTCGTTGCGTCGTCGTGGGCATTGGACGTCGTGGGGTCCCAGTGCTCTTTGGAGGGAGAGGGTTCTGCGGCGGGCCGTGGTCGATCTTGCTTGGCTATCGTTGTGTGGGTTGGCCTGGGGCGGTAAAGGCTCGATGGCGGCGACCGGAAGGGTGTGAGTAGGCACTAAAATTTTTAAGTTAGCACGTTCATTTGCCGACTAAACATTTCGACCTTTTCATCAAAAGTTCTCTTGGGTTATCCAATGAACACTTGGATTTTTGCTTTTGCCTACGGATGGAAGACTGTTGACCATCATCGATCGTGGAGAGGCAGTTGTTCGGTACTTTCGTACAGCAAGGTACAGTACAGTTCGGTACAGTACTGTATTCCCTGCAAGTATGGTATTAATTATACACGTACAGTTTTCCACAGACAAGACACAACAAATGAAACTACGTAGAATCATCCTCGTTATTTCAGCGCGCCATAAATAAGCTCTGTTTGCTCCCAAAGGGAAAAATAAAAACTCAATACAAATTTATTTTTCATTTTTTCAAATTATTTGCTTTGTTCTGGCATCAGGAAGCTTGATCAACAGCCCATTGACACCATTTCTCGTGGTTGACGTTGCGTGTGTGTGCCCTCGTCTCCTCCTCGTCTCCTCCTCTCCCAATCGTTCGTCGTCCTCATCAAGAAGTACATACGCCATGACCGGAGAATCATCTTCGACGACAACCAACAACGAAACTCCCGCCACAAACCCAACCAAACTCCCCCTTCCCCCCACACTCATCCTCCACGCCACCGACATGACAGAACAAATGCGTCATTCTGCGGTGACCATCGCCGAAGCTTCGTTCAAAACGCCCGTCTCGCATGGGAAGGTGTACGCCAGAATTGCCGACTTGATTCGAATCGAGTTTGGAAAGTGTTTTGAGGCGAAAGCGAGAGAAGAGGAGGAAAAGAATTATGGCGGTGGTGGCGAGAGGAAGAAGTGGGGAGAAGGCTCGAGTGGATGGTGTTGTGTTGTGGGGGATCGTTTTGGCAGTTGCGTCACTCACCGGATGAAGACTTATATGTGAGTATTTAGTTGAACGTGGCGGTTTTAAATTTGAATCAACCATGATCATTGTTCGAATGATGCCGAATTAAATATGAAATGGTTTCGTTTTTTTGAATTGCTTGTGTCGTTTCGTTCGATTCATCACTCCTCGATCCGCCCTTGTGTGGACACCTCATCAGACATTTCTCGGTTGTTCCCGGAGTCAATGTTTTGCTTTGGAAATCATAATTTTCTGGATGGTGGAAGTGAATGTACAAAGTGTGTTTGGCGCGTTACGCCATACAACAACAATAAACCGATTTAGGATATTTCCACCGGCCATTTGCCTGCCTAAGGATGCACTGGATTCTTTTGAATGGATAAATAATGACAATTACTGGAAAGGAATCAGTGAGATTATTTTTGAGAGTATTAGCCACAACGCGGAAAATAGGTGTGATTGATTCAGCCTAACTTTAACATGAAAGTACCTTGTCTTAGGTTTAGTTTTAACCTACATATTAGATCTAACCAAACATACAAGTTGAGAACACCCATTGATGATTGAATCACCGTCAAGCAATTCCGTTCCACCGTAGTATCCTCTGTCTTGCTTTTCGACATATGACCTTGCGTCGCAATGACT
>JALLPD010000536.1:0-15490 GCA_036940065.1 Cyclotella cf. meneghiniana
TGCATACTACCTTTGTTCAAGACAAAGTGTAGAAGACCTTTGGGAGGTTCCAGTTAGAAACTCCTAGAGCTTACAAGTGTAAGCAGATTCTTGGCTTATGACATAACCAGCCACCAAAAGGGTGGTTGGGAAGGAGGTTCGAGCTTACACCTAGTTAGAATTTAGTGTATAAACACCTGTACTAAGTAACTCTCTTTTCTAGTGTACCTACTAGGTACCTATTAATGTGATGGCACATATATATATACAAATTTTTCTCTCGTACCAGATTTCTAAATGCACAGTTATTAACTAAACCAAAAGTTTTATGTTTGTTGGAATTAGTACAACCACTTGTGCCCCAAAATGCATGCAGATGTTGTAGATTATGACTTTTATCCCAATAATGTACTGTTGAAAGAGGTGTGATGAGATGTCACCTTTTAAATGGGACTACCATGCATGACAAAAAAGATCGCCAAGAAGGTGTGCCAATACAGTCATATCTTTTGGATGCTTACTATGTTGATTATTATAGAAAGTCCATTGGGTCCAGGGGTCTTGAGTGTGTTACCTAAGATAGAGGTCATGTCAAATGTGGCACAAATTTGGTTTGATAATGGATTCTTCTCTTCTAGAGTTCCAGCAATTTATCATAGAAACTTGTTGGAAAAAAGTGTGACAATTCATCACACCTCTATTTTTTTAAGCCTGAAGGTCAGGAAATCAGATTGAATAGCAAAATTAAAGAATTATATACATTTTAGCCCATCTACAAGCAAATATATTTTTGTGGGGCTCAAACTCTTAGACAGTATGATTGCCAGAAAAATGTTAACTTATGTAACATTCGATTTGCTTGTGTTGGCAACTGGGACAGGTTTACACAAGAAACATGGTGCAAAAAGAGAATAGTTTTACAGAAAGATTGATGTTTCAAAGAATTCAAAAAATAATATTTTTTGAAATGGGTCTATCAATGCTGTTTTGTAGCCTATTGGTGGTAATGATTCCAAAATGAATAAACATAGATTTGGGCATAATTTTTTCACATTGTGTATGGAGCTCAATATCTAGATGGATAAAAAGTAACATGTGTAGACGTTGAGGCACCCAAGAAAAAATTCCATTGACTCTCACGATGGATAAAATATGTTTATTTAAGCAAAATTAAAAACTTTAAACCACCTGTAATATTTCAGCCATTTTGGTGTGAAATCACTAGACCTTTGGAAAAGGATGAGAAAAATTAGTTTGAGCCATTCAATGAAATGGCAGCCATAATACATAGGAATATTCTTGAATTATATGAGAAAGCCAAAGATTCATCTTTCTACAGTTTTCTAGCTAAATGGCTGAGATTTTGTAAAAGCTTAAATATATCTTTAAGCCATCTTCAAAATTGCAACCATTTCCAAAATCTAACCTATTTCAATTCATGATGGCTATAAATTTGAAATGGAGAAGATCTTGACTCAATTGCTTCAATATAAAATATCCCTCATATATCATGTGTGGTCATTTGTATCCAACATCCAAATCACTTCACCTGCTCACAAAAAAGCAATTCCATCAAAGTTTATGTAGAGGATGAAACTCTTAACAAGTCATACATCACAATTACAAGTACATGGTAGTTTTCTATTGCTAAAATTGTTCACTGTGTGCATGAGGATGAAACTCAACATCAATACCTATCAATGTTGCTGCCATTAGATTTGTTCATCAGTTTGCAGTAAGTGTTTGGGAGCATTTTTCGTTTTTGTTATCATGGGTACTCTTTTCAGTCAATGTGCATTATGAAGATATTGGGTAAATTTAAGCCTATATTTTATACTACATTCAAGTTTTAAGAAAATAGCATAAAATGCATTATTATTTTGTCTTCTTAACCTCATTTCTCTGACACTTGCTCTAAAAAGGTGTGACAAATCATTAAACCTTTTTAGTCTTGGGATGTCTGTAGCAGTGCTAAAAATAAGAGAGACCTTTGCTGCCTATCATTTTGTCACCCATACAACACCTAACAGACAAAATGTTTTGGATTATATCATGGGAAACAACATTACTTCCACTCAAGAAAATTTTACATCCACTTTATACCTTTACACCCCAAAAGGTATGACCATTTGCAATAAAAATATATCTAGTCTACCTTTCCTAAAAATGACTGTGTAGAATTTTGACCCATTATATTTTACTTCTTTTAGAAAGTGGGTGTCGTATAGGGGATGAAGGGATAGGCTATTTATGTTTTCTCTAAAAATAAGAGATCTACAGGAAAAATGTCAAAAGTGTAATTTGAACATGTCCTAAGTGTGATACCTTTATAGAAATTTTGTTTGGAACTATTCTGTTTGCCACCCTTTCATGTATCCCCATAACAAGAACAAGCCTAACTGTGCTTCCTGTACGTTTGTCACATTTTACCAAGCTACAGACCACATTGACCAGGAAATGCAAAGGCACCAGAACAGACCAACCTCCTTAAAATGAAAAATGAACAGACAGCAATAAACCAACACTCCTATGAAAGAATCAAAGCTAGGATTACTTCACATGGTTATGTTCAGCTGGATCATAACATCACAATCCAGCTCAAAAGATAGGCACAGTAAGAGTAACATTTGAAAAGATGATGTTGCTACTGTTTCATTTTTGATTTCATAGGATTGATGTCGTCATTGTTGATAATATGCATCCACCCATTGTCATGCCATTTGTCTAGAGTCAGTGCAGCATTACTGTTTTGAATAATTTTTAAGGCATCACTGTTAAATGCCTATGTGATGCTCAGCTTCTTACACTGCTAACATTTTTTAAAAAGAAATTCAGAACAATTTTGTATGACATTCATGTGAAAAAGTTCTTCTGACTGTCAAAAGTATTATGATGGCTGGAGTTTCCCTTTAAAATCCTTATGAACAAAGTCCATTCCATCTACAAATCAAGCTTTCATGAATAATCTAATGAACATTCATCTTCAATCTATCAATGAAGAAGACTTTATAATGCCTACATGATTTTGACTCAATGTCTGTTGAAATGTCACAGGTGTGGTGCTGTAATAACGACTCTAGTGAAGTCCAGGCTAA
This sequence comes from Cyclotella cf. meneghiniana, assembly GCA_036940065.1. Classification (NCBI taxonomy): domain Eukaryota; phylum Bacillariophyta; class Thalassiosirophyceae; order Thalassiosirales; family Thalassiosiraceae; genus Cyclotella; species Cyclotella cf. meneghiniana. The sequence goes on from JALLPD010000536.1 coordinate 3,075, forward strand.
ACTTATAGACATAGGCCAATGGAGGTTTTACCTGTGATGATCATCGTAATGTACTGGTGATGACCCAGAAAATGACATGATGACATTTGACAACTCTAGCAGATGATTTTTATGGCCAAAGTCAAAAGCTACCAGTTACCTCTCTGTATGGGAGTTAGAACTCACTTTGAACCATCGACTGGACTTTAAACCATACACAAGATGACTTAATATTCCCACTTATGATTGTACCAACTGCCCCCTCACATTGCTTGAATGCAAAAGGTCAGATAGTCTGTCCATAGTCTACTTCAAATGACCATAAAAATAAGATCAAGCAGATTAAGCATTGGTGCATTATCATGTGTCATCATAATTAGACATGAACCATCAGCATAGAAAAGATACCAATATCCACATGGGGAACATTCAATCATTTTTCCATTGTAGATGTGTCACGGCAGCTAATTTGTGGGGGTGATCTTGATGCCCTGAGGACATGTGGAACTGGACTTATGCCCTTAAGACAGTCCTGAGGGGCTTTTAATCTTGGCCAGGTCTCAAGGGGTGCATATTATTGAGGCCACAACAGCGGCCAAAAATATCTGACATTCCATTGTTCAAAATCAATTCTAAGTTGTTCAGCAGCAGGCTCTCTAGCAATGCTTGCTGAAATCCTACTTTTGTTCTAATATATGAGTACCTTTAATCAAATAAGCAAAATTTGATTTTCATCGGTGATTTGAGGCTTAAGTAATGTGAGCGGATACCTTCTTTTGTTCATAACATGTCAGAAGAAACCATACTCCTCACCTTCATGTGCAATACAAAAGATTCCACAATAAAGTATATCTTCCAATAGGTGGTCTATCATCAGTTATCATCAACTAAAACATTGAACCATTGTGTTAATGCTGGTTTGATGTACAAACTCAGCTGAATTCACATAACTGCCTGTCAATTTTTGCCTATCACTTGCTATCAATACTATATAATTTGAGTACACGCTCACTCTGCAGTAGTAAAACCCCTCATCCTTTTCACATAGAAATTATCCAGACCATTCAAAATAGGTACAACATGCCCCAATCTACAATCTCTACTTTAAGACAATGATAGAATCTGTATTTTAAGGCAACATTAACAGCAACCCAGTTGATAACATGATGCCCTCAATCAAATTACAAGACAATGAACTCATGTGACAAAGAGAAATGGTTGATGAGTAGGGGGGATATTTGTTACCTCAGTGGACATGAATGGTATTTTCTGTGTACCATGGCCTACAACTATGGACTACAACATATATCATAATGTTTGATGTACATGTTACCAAGGATGCCTGCTTGGAGATTTGAGAGATGCACCAGGCCCTGTTTTGATTTGTTATTGAGCTCTCATTGGAGTCTTTCAGTACAATACTGCAAGACTAAGAGGCTTGTGTTGAGTTGTTCTACCCCTTTCCAACATCATCAATGCATGTCAAAAATTTCCTGTGTTTTCTCTGTTTGATACATGCAATTATGATACTTGTAATGAGACAACAAACATGGTGTATTGAGTGAAAGTACCTTGGTACAGCTTAGACAACTAGAGTAACAATTAATTTGATTGATCATATTAATTATAAAGTCAATTCTAATAGAAATACCATGCAACAATCAACATTGTAAAAAGCAAGTAAAGGTATGCATAGCCCACAGAAAACTCATTTGCTGAGTAGGGAGCCAATGACATGAATTCTGGAATACTACTGCTAGAATTCTTCAGGTTGTATGGCTCACAGGAAGCAAGCTGGTGGACAGACTGGAAAATCATAACAAAAATACAGAACAAAAGAAAATGAAGAGGGAAATGAAAAAATGGTCCAAAGATGTCTGTGCCAGACACAGTCATGTCACCCTTTTGGCATTGATAACTGATGGAGTTCTCAACCCTTCAATAAATGCTAGTACTCAAAATGAAGCTGTGCATCCCTTAGTGAAGATGTCTCCAAGATGATTCTCACAGTCTACTTTAGCCACCATCACTAACTCTCAGGCTTTAAAATGGACTCATGAAACCAATGCTATTTGATAGCATGATGCTTGGACCAGATCATTCCCTGGTTCAAGCTTGTCAAGTGTCATTGCCCCAATCATTATCTTTATGGATCTTAATATGCATGTTTGCTATGAAATCATTGCTTAGACCAACAGCTGTACTCAATTCTCTGATGACACCAACCACTGGAGTCAAATCCTTTCAGATGGTACTGAATGCCACATACATGGTCTCTATTGTGGTTGATGCAATTTCTGTTTGCAGATTAGATTTCCATAATGAGGGTCATGAGAGTCTCCATGTCTTTAGAGAACAGCAAAGTCAGCATCTGGATGACAATTGATGTGCAGATTGTGAGTGAGAGATATGATGAGACCTTCATCCTTGGCGCCCTTCAGGTATCGTCCGTTTCAAACCAGGGCAAGTTCATGGCGGCAGGTAAGCTTGGAGGTGTATCTGGCCACTTGTTGTACTATGAAGGCAATATCTGGGCAAGAGTACCCACTCAAATAGAGTAGCATGCAAACCATCACTGGGTAGTTGATGTTTCCAGAAGCTGGAAACCCATTGACATCTTGGGAAGTGGCCCAACCTGTGCTGGTGTGCTCAATCTTGTCAAGAGACTTCTATCTAAGCCCAGTGCCATGATTATATGAGTGGTAAGGCCCTTTTGATGGAAAGCAATTTGAGGACGGCCTTTTTGAGATGTAGAGCATTCAATGTCAACCCCAAGAAATCCTGCAGCTGTGCCTTCACAATAAATTTCAATGTTCAATGCCTTTTCCTTGTGAGGCATCAATGACAAGTTGGATCTTGCTATCCTCCTTGGCAAAGAACAAAATGCCATCCATGTATACCACCACAATGGCATTGTTTTTGACAAAAAGGCATGGGTCCCAAGATGACTGCATCAGACAACTGATTTTGTACACCAAATGTTATTGGGGAAGTTGAAGATATACTGTGGAGCTTGCTTGAGACTGTAAACTGACTTTTTGAGTTTTCTTGACCATGTTTTGGCCATGGCAGAAGCCAGCTAGTTGATGGACAAAGTTTTGCTCATTGGCAGCAAGTTCAACATGTACAAAGGCAGCTGTGACATCTGCTTGGGCAGTGACAGTGGACTGATTGGCTGCAAGAATCATCACAGTTGTACAGTAGTCCATTGAACCACAGGATACCATGTCATGAAGTAGTCCATGTCTTCTTTCTGGAGATCACCACAAACACAAAACCAATCTTTGAATTTCTTCACAAGGCTATTGGGAAATTTTGATCTTGAAGGGACATGTGCTTCAAAAAACAGTCATCTAGTCCTCCTTCTTGACTAGTTCCCCATCATTGAGATCATTCTTAAGGATATTCTTTTTGATGCCCATCACTTCCCACCATTTGTCTTTAAATGGACTATGGATGTCTTGATTCCATGTTGGATCATCAGAATCATTGCATGCCATGTGAGCATCAAGAATATGGGGCTAAATATTTGTGATGGTGAATGCCTCAGCATCATCAGAAAGGTCTGTCTTGAAGTACTCTGCAAATGCACGTATCCATCACAAGCTTCCCAGCCAAGATTTTTCCAATCCCCTTGCATGAGTAGGATGAGAAAAGCTTGTCATGTTGAACTTAAGAAGCTGGACAATGCGTAGCATGACTTCTGCTGGCGTTAGACACATCCACTGGCAGTTGGCTCCAATCCCAGACCAAGGATAATGTATGACATTGCAATGTCAATGCTCTTGTTATCACTGTTGATCCTTTGTCAAATCTCTTCAAGCTTGAGTTTTATTGGAGGCTGGAGCATCCTTCTAGGTCATGTTCTTGGATCAACAGCTGAGTCTTGTATTTGATAGTAAAGTAGGAGGAGAGGTAATTTACATGCTAGACTGTGACACTCATTCTGAAACAGCAGAAGCAGGAGAAGGAATAGGCCAAAATCCATTTCAGTGAAAATGCTGGAAAGCCGAATTATGCTGAGAAGGTGGAGCTCTCTTTGGAATGTCAGATGCTGGTTCCATTGAATCTGTGAGATCTGAATCTGCATCTGGAGGAGCCAAAGCATGTCTCACTTTAAGATCTGCTTCTGATAGCCAATCCTCTGTCAACAAAGGGGATGGCGATTCCAGCATGTCATTTTCCACATTCACTGAGGCACCAATATACAGTGGACTTTCTCAGTTAGTCTCAAAGAGCTTCTCAGACTCTTGATTCCTAAACAACTCAGTGGATGCAGCCGGGACCATAGTAAAGTCATTGCTGACTGTGAAATGATATTGCAGGGAGATGTGCTGAGTCCTTGGGTTGAGAACCCAAGGCACATTGGTAGAATGATCAGGAAGGAAACCACAGCAATGATTCCCTGTCTGGCCCTGCTAGCCCACTTTGGTATCATCCTCTCATTTTGAAGCTTGGGATCAAGTATGTATACCTGACAGCCAAACACATGAGTCTGTGTAGGACTTACTTGCCTTGCTTAATCCAAGACCACTGCTCTTCCTGAGACCACCCTGCACCACGTGGAGGATAGTGATTGTGGACCCACACTGCATACAAGATAGCAAGAGCCCATAGATCAATGAACTTTGAACAGGCCAGTTCATTGTCACAGTTAACATACTGGCTCAAGCCATGCAAGCAATTCTCCCAATTGCTCATTCAGCTTCACCATTCTGAAACTTGCACTGACACTGAAGGTCAGCCTCTGATTGAGTTCTTCACAATGCCGCTTGAACTCCTCAGAGCTAAATAGACCATGTTGTCAGAGTTATATGACTTGACTCTGATCCCATAACTTGCAGCCTCACATTCTAATAGTAGCTTTCCACAAATGGCTGTGTTCATCTTTTGATTATGGATGAATGTTTACCAAGACAAGTGATCCATAAAGATGGCACCACTAGTGTAACCAGTGGCAGGTGAACTGCAGCCTGAAGATGTCAGCATATGTTCTGAGACAGGGGACATAAAATGGTCACAACTGATACAGTCCGCTGGTTTCACATGTTCCTCTTTCAAGACCTCCTCTTTCTCTGCTCTTGATGTAGTACCGCTGATGGATGGTGGTCAATGAGTGGCATTGGCTGTGGAACATGCGGCACAAAGAGACTGTAACAAACAGATCTAGGAACGTTGAAGGTGCATGACTACTAGGTGGATAGGCTGGATATCAGCAATGCTGGCGACTTTGACCTGTTGCATCTGCATGCATAACTTGTGAACTGTAAATAGCCCTGCATGAGAGAGTCGTTGGTACCATTGCAGCAATCCCTTTTGGGCTGCAGTAGATTCTGATTTTTGGCAGCCATGACATAATTCTTCCAGAGATTGGCAGTCATCTAGGTGTCCCAATTTAGAGTAATTGGTAACCAAAAATGTAACTTACTGAGAGTAAGTATTGACAAAGTCTGTAAAGGAGACTGTCACATCAGATGTGACTCCCACAATGACTCCTATCTATCACATATACAGTAACTTACTGTCCATTCAAGGCAAAAAAGTAACCTGTCAAGATTATTGTCTGATTACTGCCTAATGTGACAGTAATCAATGTCTGTTGTAAATGTCATCCCTGAGCAATCTTTTAGTAATCACATATTCCTACAATTATACTAGAGAAATAAACTCATAGGTTCACCTTAATATCATGTTAGATTTAAAGAGGTTTTAAAAACCCACCAGACATTTGGAAACTGCTAGAGGGAAAAAACTTCTCTTTCAAAAACCCCAGCAATACCTGAAGAATATGTCAGCCAACCTGTCTGACCAATCAACTGCAACCTCCAAACAACTTTCCTTGACAATTCTCCACCAGTTGCTGTCCTCCCCAGACATACCCATCATCTGTCATCACAGGAGTATTCCCTAGTGCTGTGCTGTTGATGTGGTGCCAGCATGATTACTGCTACTTAGGTGATTGTAAGGTGTTTGATATATTTTAAATATTGCTTTTACATTATGATGATCATCAATATTAATTAAGTAATAAAATGCTAGATTCATAAAATAATTTTTTCCATGAATTACCTGATTTCTCCCCAACATCATTGCTCCCATTTCCATTGGTTGATTGTTGTGCTTTGTTTAACATGCTCAATTGTTGTTGAGTCATCCCTGTCTTGCTTCACTCTCCTATTAGTTCAAGTTGATTTTTAGATTTGTTGGTGATAGGCCAAAGCTCCCTGCCCTTTTTTCTATTTGCCTTATTTACCCCTCTTTTGCAGCTAATTGTTGCATGATTGCAGCAGAATCTGGCCAGATAACATGAAAATGGTGACATTTCATGCAAGTTCTATGTGAAAAATAGACAAAATGAGCTCACCATTTTTATTTGAAACTTTACTCTCTTTCTCTAACTTTCAACAGAGGTGGAAAGAGTGAGAGAGAGGAGTTGACAGGATCAAAAATGGCTATGCTCTTCTCCCCAGATAGTAGGAATTTAGAGAAGTTGGAAATCCAAGCACATGATCACTTGGGAGAGAGAGTGGTTTTTGTGCCACTTGTAGATCTGAGAATAGTACCATGAACTTGCAGTCATTATGATGATGGTAATCATTCAGGATAAAACAGAGCAATATTTGATGAGATATTGTGAATCAGGTTTGTGGTCGGCTTGTCACTGTGGTTGATCATTTTTCTGATGAGCACGATTGGTGATTACAAGAGCCACACAAAAATCACACATAATATATAATATAGTCAGCTGGATATAAGATGGTCTGTAAAGTTACTGGATCTTAATCCATTGATTACTGGGCTAGTCAAAAGGTTACTGAATCTAACTGCACAAGCTCTCGCCTAATTACTTTCCAAAATACAGTAATATTGAAAGGGTCAGAAATCACCATTACTGCACAAGTGACAGTAATTTACTGAGTAAGGCTGTCACCTCATTGAAAGAGAAGCATTTCATCCAAAAGCATGTAGGCCGCTCAATGTTAGGCTTCTAACACCAAGCAGGCCACAAGTCTCATCATGCATTTCTCTCCATCCTGCCTTACTTGACACCCATGAAGGTGTGATGAGATGAACCAATGCAATAAGAACATGGTAACCTTTGAGGGTGATGGTACACTCATGGCCATGCTTGTCGAATTCCTTCCATTAATTGAGGCATTCACCACACACCTTGTCGATGCCTGACAAGTCTTTGATCTTAACTGTGCTTTTGGAGTACATGGTGAAGTTGTCCCAATGCAACCATATGCAACAAGAAGCATCCAAGTCAACAATCAGTGGAATTGTTGCCATTAGACCCAAAGGGTTATATACAGAATCCACAGACTGAATGAGCCCAAACCTTGATGCATTGGAATCTAACATGGATTGGAGTTTTTCAAGTCTGCATAGACTTTTCCAGCAACTAAAGAGTCAGAAATGATTGGTGTAGTGCTGTTAAGGTTCATAATTACCTCATCCATGTGATGGGCCAGAGGCCAGTATACTCCAGAGCAATGGTATGTAAGCACATCTTGCATATGTGCAACACTCAGTCCAATCCAAAGTGACTTGCCAGATGTGAGATTGCTTCTGGCACTGACTTCTGGCTTGCTACTGCAGTTGCAACTCACCTGGGAATGCTTTCTTACCCAAACTCAACACCTTGTTGGAAGGTGCAGGATCAAGCAGAGGTGGGAGTTGAATCAAGTATGCCCAACAAGCCTCTGAAGGCCCACAAATGATATTTGTCTATTTGCAGTTGTATTAACCTTTCTCAGCTGCTTGTTGCATAAACAAAAAATAATGCCTTGCACCATATTTTGTTGCTGAGAGGAATATCACTGGAAGACATAATGCACCCACCAAGAAAAGAAGACACCATATGTTGCAACCCCAGCTGGATACTGGAGCCAATGATAGAAGAGACTTGATGCCAGACACCATGTTGAAAAGAGAACAAATCACAATCATACTGAACCTTAAGCCAGCACCACCCAGCACCATACTGACATCCAAAAAAACCAAGTTAATTGATAGAATGCCAATTATCACCAAAGAAAGCCATAGTATCTGGAACATTTGAAAAAAGGGCCAATGACTGGACCAGAAATTAGGCTGCCTTCCAATTTAAACAATCACAACCCATTGTAGCAAAAGCCATAGCTGCTGAATCCTCCTCTTCTTCAAATTCAGTGGTAACCTCATCTTTATCTCTGTCACCTCTAGCCACATTTGCATACACCTCTGGTTCAAGTTTATCTGCCTCCTCAAAATCTACAACCAAATGTGAAAAGAATTTGTGATCCTTCTTAGAGACTGAATCTAGCAGGACATTTTACACCTTATTGCTGAACTTACAATGATGTGTGAGATACTTGAACTCAGGTTGAGGCATGCACCAATTGCCATTGTTGATATTCAAGTGATGGTAAGAGTTAGGAGGACAAGTGCACAGATGAAATGGATGGTTGCAAGCACCAGGATCACCACAGTACTTCTCTGGATGCCCTTTCTTTCCACACTTCTTGCAGATGGAGTTGTCGTACCACTTCTGCAATTGCAGAGATCAAGGGAGTATGCCATTTTTTTAGAGAGCCAACCCTGGTATAGCTGATGGAATTTGTGAGTATGTACCTGCACAGTGAAACCACCATCAGAGATAAATGTAGTGGCTGGCCATTTCTTCAGCTTCAACAGTGCATGACATTTAGCAGTCAATGTGGTAGAGAAAACATCCAGCGTGTCCAACAAATCTGCTGTTGACTCATAGCCAGAATTGCCCAAAGTATGGTAGTGGCCTAGCAAGGCAGGGACAACTTGCTTGAAATCATCACATCGTGAATCAAGCATGCTGTTGAGATAATGCTCCACAATATCTGATGGTACATCAGAGCTGCAGAGAGAGAGTAGGCTGCTGCAACAAAGAAGGAGGAGGCTGTTGCCACATCTTCATCCTTGTGACCACTAAGGGTGTGATTGTTGAAATATTCTGCCGCACCAAACATTTGTCTCATGGTCATTTGCATAAACCAAAAGAGCAAGTTCAAACCAAAGTGATATGCCTCCTTGCTGAGAGTTAGGAAGATATCTGAGAGTTTGGGGTTTTTGGACTAGGAGGGTATCTTCAATGGAGTTCTCAAATTTAGAAAGGGCCCAACTGGAACTCTCAATATCAGGGCAGGGAAGTAGGGATATCAAGGCCTCTTGCCATTTCCACACACAATGAGGTCAAGCCTTCTTATAGTCAATGAACAGGCCAATCTTGGGGGCATTAGATGTATGAAAAGGATCAGAGAAGTCATACAGATCTGGCATCAGTCATTTGATGTGCCAGAAGCATCTTCCTCAAATCACCATGAGATGCACTGTCCATCAACTTGCCATTGTCCAAGTGTTAGAACTTTTCTTTGGGGCATTACAAACCTTGGAGTGGAGCTTGTCATTGGCCATGCTGTCAAGATTGAAGTGGACATTCTTCAAAATAAAGAGCGTGCCTTCATCCATCGCTGCAGCTGAGCAATGCAAGGCACAAAACTCCATCACATTGATGATGACCATGGACTCCAGCAAGGAAGATGGCAAGGGAATCCTCCTGTTGCTACAACCAACATCCATCTTATCCTCCAAAGCCTTGATCACTGACTCGGCATGGATGGTGGACATCTTCTCATCAAACTTGCAATTTACCTCATCCATTGCAGCCTGCCCCCTAGCCTCCAATAAATCCTTGAGTGACCCCACCCTTGTGTGCACTTCCATTGTGATAGCAGCTTTGAAGCATCCTTGTGGGCTCCCTCTTGACCAGCACCTCCCTGGGATCAACATCTCCTTCTGTCCAGCAAGCACAAGCAACCACAGCTCCAGCATGACACATTGATTTGCCAAGGCCAACAGCATCAGAGACACAAGGAACCTGACTGTTCATGACCTCCCCAAACAGGATGCTGTCCCGGTTGGTGGCAAGGGTACTGAGTTGATGCTCATGGTGGGTACAAGGAGGAATCTCCTTGGCTTCAGGGTCAAAGGTGGACTCAGAACTCATCTTCAGAGAAGTGATGGGAGAGGTTGAATTGAGGTGAGTATTCGAAGCAATGCAAGGTGTCCAAGATAAGATAACAATCAACCACCACACAACAATCTACCAAGAGAGTCTCAAATTAGGTTCTGGCAGGAGTCATGGTGATGGGACCCAATGAATCTCAGAGGGGTGTTATCATAACGCTTGCAGAACCACTGTCGGAGAGTCATTGTAAAAGGTGATGCAGGAGAACAGAAGCTGGCATAATAGATAACAGGGCAGCTTTGATGGCAATGGTGAGTACGATGATAGGTGCTGTTGATGCTGCCACATTAATTCTCACAATAAATGTAGTCAGTAATGCACTCAACCCACAGATGAATTGGGAGTCTGTGGAGGAGTCAAACTCATAAGTAGCAAGACTAACTTGGGAGTGGAATGAAACTGTTATTCACAGGATACATCTATTTTGTGGTGGGGTCAAACCCAAAGTTTCAAATGCCAGTCAGAATTCTGCAAAGATCTAAATTTTGTTGGAAATTACTGCAAATCAGATCAGAGCCACATTCTGATGTTCTATTTTTATTTTTACTAGACCAGAACCTATCAGTTTAGATTGAAGATGTGACATCAGAATATGTACGAGGAAATCAGAACTTTTTCATAACCACACAAATGGTATCCAAGATATCAAGTTTCCACATATGCAAGAATGCTCTCATGTCATTTTCAGTGCCACCACCACAACTTAACAACAATGGGATTTTGATTGGGACTGTCTCTGTCCCTCCTTATCCTCAGCCCACAAGGGGAATAAGATCCCGCAACCATCATTCCCCATTAGCAATTTGCATGGAGAAGGCAGCAACAGTGAGTTATCCCCTTGATGTCTTTTTTCTCCACCATTCCCAATTATTCTCACCACTGCATTATCAAATAAATTGTTATTCTCTTGATAGTGCAGCTCACCCTCCCTCAGTTAATGAGGGGATTAGATCTGCTGCTACTATCCCCTGCTCATGAGTTAAGCAGAGAAGGCAGTGATGGTGAGTTTGTCTCTTGCTTTTATTTCTCCCTCCATTTTTTCTCATTGCAACTTTTTCCAACCAAATTGCTCTTCAATTGGCAACACTGGCCACCCTTCCTCAGTCAATAAAGGGATCAAGGGCCCATCGCTGCCATACCTGCCCACAACTTGCCTGCAGAAGGTGGCGGCCATGAGTTTTCCCCTCCTTTTTATTTTTCCCCCACCATTCAAATTTTTCTCACAGCTTCTCTTTTTCTAACTAAACTGCTGTTCAGTCATCAATGCTGACCATCCTCCCAAATTAATAAAGTGATCAAGGGCCTGTTTCTGACATCTACATCCATGGGTTGCAGGAAAAAAGTGCTGATGGTGAGTTTGCTTCTTGTTTCTATTTCCCCCCACCACTGCAGCTTTTTTCTCATGGAAACTTTTTCCAATTAAATTGCTATTCAGTCAGCCGCACTGGCTGCCCTCCCTCAACCAATAAAGGGATCAAGGGCCGCTGTTGCTGCCATACCTGCCTGCAAACAATGCCACTCCAAGATGGCAATGGTGAGTTTGTCTGTGATTGTTATCCCCCCTTGATTCCTGATATTTTCTCATGATGGGATTTTTCAATTAAATTGTTATTCGATCCATTATGCAGCTCACTGGCCCTCAGTTGACAAGGCAAATAAGAGCCACTGCTGCCATCCCCTGTTCACATGTTGCATGGACAGGGCAGTGATGGTGAGTTTAGCTCTCCTTTTAATTACCCCACCACCACCACCACCATTCCAAACTTTATATCACAGCTTCTTTTTTCAATTAAATTGCTATCCCATGGGCCATGCTGGCTGCCCTCCCTCAGTTGGAAAGGAAAATAAGAGCTCCTGCTGTCATTCCCTGCTCAGGTGTTGTGTGAAGAAAGCAGTGATGGTGAGTTATCCTCTCATTGATATTTCTCCCTCCCCCCATTCAGCACATTTTTGCACAGCTTCTCTTTCCAATATAATTGCTGTCCCATCTGCCCTTCCTCAGTCAATTAAGGAAACAAGAGCTCGCAACCACCATTCCTGTCTGCGAGTTGCATAGAGAGGGCGGTGAAGGTAAGTTTTCTGCTTGCTTTTAATTTCCCCACCATTCCAATTTTTCTCACAGAATTTTTTTCCATTATTCTGTTGGCTGTGCTGACTGTTCTCCCTCAGTCAATCAAGGGAACAAGGGGCCTACCACCACCATCTCTGCCTATGAGGTGTGTGGAAAAGGTGATGATAGTGAGTTTTTGTCTTCTTCTTTTTTCCCACAAAATTTTTCCCAGTTAAATTGTTATTCAGTTGACAGCTGGATTTTGCTTGTTTTTTGTTTTGTTTCTCCCCCTTCATCTCAACTCTATCATGTCTTATGTTCCAATTAAAATTTGACTTCCAA
>JALLPD010000537.1:0-15469 GCA_036940065.1 Cyclotella cf. meneghiniana
TCGCTCAACATACCATACAGTACTAAAAGCCTCTCCAGGTGCAGCTATTTTTGGTTGGGACATGCTGTTTGACATTCCCTTCCTTGCTGACTGGAACAAAATGGAGAATATAGGCAATGCCAGACTGATCGCAATACTGAACGAGAAAACAAAGCTTGGATAGATTGGGATGACAAAGTTGGTGAAAAGGTACTTGGAGTTTTTAACCCTAGTTGTTCAATTCATGGCAGAGCAAGACTCACCATGGAGGGGAAGAGTGTCATACCCACACTTATGGTCCTTTTAGCATACAGACAGAAGTACATTTAAGTATCAGAAAGAGCTTAGGAAAAGTGTAGTAAGTACATAGCAATAGCAGATTGATGTAGGCTACATTCAGATTGATATGGTACCCACAAGGTATGTACTGCGGTCATCTCGCAAAATACCTCTCTATTTGTATAGCAACTCTATATATTATACATATTGCAGTAAATAGGGAATAAAGTTAAAAAAAATTTGGCAATTGGCTGCAATCTCTGAGAGAGCTGTGGTGTGGACATGCTGCTCCTAGAACAACAACCAGGCTAAGACAAGTGTGAAAGTGTGACCACTTCCAGAATTGATACTCTTTGTGACATGGAGAGGGATCTTAATATTTGCCTTGGAGCAGAAGAGGTTTCAAGAAAGAAAGCCCATCATGATGTAAATGAGAACAAGTGGAGGTCATTGAAGAAGAAATCAATGCAAATCTCAACAAACTTAGAACTCTTTATGAAACCCCTTGAAAGAGCAATCGAAGTCCTAACTTAATTAAATGTTTGAACAATCGACAATGTAAGTAACAAATTTGACTAAATTATTTCCTTCTCGTTACTGTTGGCCATCCCTAATGTCCAGAGGCAACAAAAGTATAGAGGACTTACCTTGGTAACACTTTTCACTTTGATCCAAACTATACCTGTAGCTTGCCAGAATATTCCTCGGAATGTCATCAAAATGATGATCAGCATACATCACATCAAGAGGAACATTTATATCATGCTCATCATCACCAGTTGATTCAACATACCCATTTTTATTGTACATAATGTAATTCTCATCAGTAGTCAATGAAAGAGGTACATCATCTGAAATATCCAATTGACTGATGCAAGCATTGTAAATTTAGCCAGCACAATAACAGTTGAAACAATTTTCTTCACTGATATATTTCTGGAAAAAGCTGTCCAAAGTATACCCCATCTTTGAACAAGCATACCAAAGGAACATTCAACTTGAATACAAAGCTGAGAATTACAAAAGTTATAGTCATCTTTTGTTACCTTTTTGAGATCTCCAGACACATTGGGATAGGGTGTTGCCATTAAGGATGACTTCATGTATGCATTATCGCCAAATTATACAACCCTTGGTCTCTTACCAAATTTCTTCATTAAAGAGTTTTGAAGACAATGGTATAAGTCACTCCTTTTGAATGCATTTCAATATGAAATGGAACCCCATAATTGATAGAAATATTGAGAATGTGCCCACGGCAATCAGAAACAGCTTGACAATTAAGGCCAAATTCGTTTTTTCTTTCACATCAAAATTTCTATTGGCCAATAGTTGGTTTGTTTACATCTTTAAGACTTATTTCAATGTTCACATGAGGATGTCATTGATTGCTCCCACACAGTTGGGAATACCAGGAGTGCTTACATTCTAGAGTCTCATGTTGATCTCCCTTTGCTCTTTGAGAGATTCTGGATACAAAATGAAAAAGTAGTGACATGTATTAGTTGCATTGAAAATATCCCAAACATAGAAAAGAAATTTCAAGTTTGCAATTCCATATTATGGTGCAATATCATAAGAACTCTTACCAGCATAATATTGAACTGTGCAGGCTAAGCAAACACTAGTTGTGATCTCTCCATTTGGGACAGAGGAAGAACATAATATCCACCAACTCGACCACCGACCTTCCTGTCATTTCTCATTTCTTGTGCTGCCTTGATGATATGAGGTAATACTTTGCATGAAGACTCCAGAAGGAATCAAAAGTCATGCGAAAAGCAAAATGAAAATATCTTGCACCAAGGCAATCATAGATTTCATGCATGGTTTTACACTGTCGCTGACAAGTCACCCTGAACATGCTTCTCTCTAATCATCATCCACATAAGTCTTTGTGATGGCAATTACAGTAACACATACAACAGTGCTAACATTGAGGAATCCATTCAAAACTCAAGGATAGAGCAACATGTCAATGCAGTTGATTGTCCTCGACATGTCAATGAGGTTGATTGTTGTCGTTGCAATTCTTTCATCAAAATGGGGTGTGCAGACAAGCTCATCTTTTCCTCCTCGCAGATGAGGGTGCCCACCTGGGTGACGGTCAGACAATGAGAGGGAGGAGTGCGCGGTTGAAAAAGTGGTGAAATTTGTCTGCCTGCAGGGATGGCCTGAAACTGGGAAATTTTTTTATGTTGGGTCTCAATACAGGGACCGAGTAACCCCGTTCGAAGCTGAAACCGGTTCCAACACGGGGCCCGACAATCGCTCAATCAATAATGTACCGTATTGGAGCGTGATTGATGCGAACTGCTTGCATGATTTGAATTCCCTCAGGATTTTTTAACTGTTGATGAGAAGGGTTGAAAAATCCGAAGTATCCGCATCATTCCTCATGTCAATCTCGTCCATCCTACAGCATCCTACTATTTCAGTTTTTGATGAAGGTTGATGACATAATTCTGAAACTCAAACATCAACTATAAAAAGCAATACCATATCAGCGCTCGCTATTCTCACCATTCCAAGTCGTTATTATGAAGCTTCTTGTTGCTATCTACGCCCTTCCTCTAGCCGTGTCCTTCGCCCCAAAGACCCATCATGACACCAAGACGGCGCTTGCTGTCATGTCACGCCGGGATGCACTTCTCAGTGGATCTGGAATTATTTTTGGCGCCTTTGCTCCTGTTGCCCACGCAGGTACCGCAAACCCATTCCTAGAGGAGGAAATAAACTTCGAGCCAAGTCAACAGGCCAGAAGTGATAAGGTTGATATCAATGGAGCATTCGTGGTATGTTAGTTCGATTTATGGATGTCTTTCTAAAAAGACCCAGCTTTCGCAGTACTCTGTTTCTTAACATTCGTATGTCATATGGTAATGTCCCCATCTAAACCAGATTGACTATAAGCAGTTCCCTGGATTTTACCCTCACGCGGCTGGTATGATAGCGAGTCATGGCCCATACAACACCGTTTCTGACATCTACAAAATTCCAGGCATCACTGCTAATGACAAAGCCATTTTCAAAAAGTATGAGAAGGAGCTCACTGTTCTCCCCCCAGGGCGAATGTTCAAGGAGAGGTGAGCATCATCTTATCCGTGAATCTTGAGCTCGTGTCATGTTTGTCCACCCCTTCGGCTGACTAATATTATATTTTCGCACTTTCCTTCATCCCTATTGATATGCGAAAGGATCAATCAGCGCCAATCTACCTAGAGGATCCCTACAAGCGCCAGTATCGTAGGTATATATTTGTAAGTTGGGAGATCATCATGCAAGAGGAACAAGCTGCAGGAAAGTTAAAACTAAGTTAGTTATTGCACTCTGTCAAAAGCGCAATAGATGTACACGAGTGAAAAGAAGGATTTCACAATGCCAACGCAGAAGCACTTTTAAACCCAATCTAAATCAAAATTCAATCATGCAAAAGCATCGGCATCATCCTGACTTGCGATATTCTTCTTCGCTCCTGGCATGACATTTCCATCGATATCAAATTCCACGTCATCAAATCCCCATTGACTAAACTCAGCAGGAAGTAACGTTCTATCTCTAACAGCTCGGATAAATTCTGGTGCGCGAGTAGAACCCATTACTGTTTTCCCAACAACCACCCCATCATATCCAACAGCCAACAACTTCTTCATCTGTTCAGTATTCTCTATCCCCCCTCCTGCTATCGTGATAATTGGGCCACCACTACCAGGAAACATTCCAGCAAGCTTTATTGCTTGCTCTGGAATCAAGGCTCCAGTTATTCTGTCTCGGTTAGATACCATTATATTTTGAGCCAGAGCATCCAACGCTGCTTGGACCTCGTTGTAAGTATGACACTCCACAATTGTCTCCAGACCAATAATGGTTGCCAAATTGAGAAAGTTCTCCAAAGAGGGTCCTAAAACACTGGCAATCAATATAATCCCATCCGCACCCGCATCTTTTGCAATACCCTTTGGAGGATATGGAGACATTTTAGACAGACTCATCAAAACTCTTTGGATTATGACCAATAGATAATGCTCACTTACGAGTTGTATTTCGTCGACAACAATATCCTTCATAACGACGGCAGCATTATCATTAACATTTCTTACTGCCCTCACCGCCGATTTCAACTCGGATATATCCCCACCGTAGGAATGATAATCAACATTCACAAAGACAACATCAGCACCAAGACGAACCATAGCTTCCGCGACCATTCCCGCGTCGTCATATCGTGCGAATTGTTCTCGAGGGTAACTTAAACTCTTTCGTTTAATATCGACGATAAATGAACCTCGGCGCATTGTCGCCTCGGCCATTCCATTTTCCAACAACTTCTCTTCGCGCTCCAATTCCTCTCGAGACCGTTTTTTGGCATTGGGATTTGCAATGTTGTAAGGATCATCGTAGACCCGACGAAGAGCCGCGGCGAGACGTTTGCGCTGGACGCCTTCTTGAGCGTAAGACATGGCCATACGAATGGGGTCGGAAAGAGCGGCGTGCTGTTGATTGAATTTCTTCATCTCGTACTCTTTCCTGTGGACCGCGGAATAAATGTCTTCGGAGCTAGATCGCGAGGAATGCATCTTTGTTGAAGGCGCAAGTGATGAAGTGGGAGTTCTTTTAAGGGAAAAGTGATAGTTGTTCCGTGGGATGATGGGTGCCGTTGTCCAGAACGAAGTGGCGCAAGAGAGATACAATGCAAGAACGATGGCTGATATCGCTGACGACGGCATTGCCCTCTTCGCGAGATGATCCTTGGTGTGAACGCAAGTCATGTTGCCGTGGTGCGGTTCGAGATTGGACGATTGTCAACGATTGTATTGTTAGTTCTTACTAAACCCTTGCCTAATTTGGAAGCTTTTTCTTGCTTTTGACTATAATTTGTACGATATGGTAATATAGGGTAATGTAATATATATTTATTCTGGTGCTGAGTGGCTATCATGGCTCGTGACTCACATCAATCATGATGGGACAACCTCAAGGATGGTAGTAATGGAGACACCATATTATATGGTATTATGCTTTGCGTAGCAGCGCGACACCTCGCATCAGAATTTTAGGCCAGCAGCTTCCACACCGATCGTGTCAAAAAAAAACATGACAGTACGACACTCTCAAAAAATGGTCAAGTACTCATACTGGACCTAGGTTCTTACCTCGCTTCGCATCCATGACCTGATCGGATACAACTAACTAGAAAACATGTAAAACTGCACTCGTACGTGTGCATCTCTAAACACATGGACACAAGTGTCCCTGTGGTACCTCCGGGGGGTGCCGAAAACTTGTCGCAGGGTTACTAAGCTAGTGCTTACCCAAACCCTGCACCCTTTGCCTGACTGACTTCTTGCCAGTTGGATCAAGGGTGGGGAGAGGGTTCGCTAGTTAAACTATTAAACTAAAGCAAGACGTCAGAGCAACCCATGCATCGATCTGGTCATGGTTGCCCCACAGCAGCACAGAATGAGCTGCCGGGGCGAGGTACTCGGCCTACGTAGCCTAGCTCGTCCATCACCACAATCAAGTGTGTGCACTGGACCTAGGTTCTTCCTCGCGTCGGTACCATGACCCGATCAGATACTCGCTAAAACACATGTACCTAGTACTGCATTGCTACTATGCAGTAACTAAACGCCTAAGTCATAAGTGGTATATCCGTGGGTGCCAAAAACAGTCGCAGGGTTACTAAGCATTGATGCGTACCCTAACCCTGCACCCTTTGCCTGACTGACTTCTTGCCCAACTCGCTCCGGGAGAATCCCGGGAGACAGCCGGGCAAAGGAGTGTGGTAGGCCCCCAACAGGATAAAAGGTGGGCATGGCTGGGGACGCTGTATCAGGCGGGCCCAGCCACGCCACCTTTGTATACCACGGGACAAGGCCCGTTATCTAAACATCAAGGCTCTGCCCCAGCAGAGGAGCTTAACCCCACCATATACCCTAAAAGATGAATCCCACCACTGCGCGTGCTGCGAGAAAACCCAATTGTTTTCGGGTGTATCAAAACACCGTCATTATAGCGTGTCTTTCCAGCTCACGAACTGCAAACACCTATGCTGCGGCAGCATTCACCGAGTAAGCTGTCGCCACCGTTTCATCCGTGACATCGTGGAATACACCCCCAGAAATGTTCACAAATTGAAACTTACGTTTCATGTCGCGCGACATCCCTTGCGAAAACACATGAAGCTCCTCGCGAATATACTCCTTGAAGGTTGCTCCCTTCCACCTGCCCATCTTCTGTATCTGGCGATCTGTGTATCCAGCCAGTGAGAGGGCGTTGGCTCCGCCTGACCGGAGGGAATGGGTGTCGATCCTGTCGATGGGAAAGCCTCGTGAAGGGTATGCCAACACCTGGGCTGCTAACTTGAGCGCTGTGCTGATGTTACGGTCAGAGACATCGTATCGGCCCTTGCTCGTAAAGTACGTGGACAGGAACAACGTAGGGTCAGGGGTGTGGCTTCGAATATAGACGTAACGACGTCCCAACGCACGCACAGGACAAGTGAGGACCTCGCCATTGTGTTCCTGGTTGATACAAACCCCTTTCCAACCATTCTTTTGATTATCTAACTTGAGGGTCGCCGAGTGCGCGGACATGATTTCATCGTCTGACGCCGAACGCGGTAATTGTTGTAGGCGTCCGTCTCGGTGGCGAAAGAAAGTGACGTCTTCCACCTTGAATTGGACCGTTTGTTTTGTGTGGTTTCGGGCACCCTTACAAGTGTACTCTCCCACTCGTAACAAATAATAAAAAGCGATTAGGGTGAGATCCCCAACAGCACTCTCCAACGCGGTGGCATGAGGAGCTGCACCCAACGTGCATAGGTACTCCGGCACATCTGCCTCAACAGGCAACTTCTTCGACGTAGGTGGATCGTTCTTGCGCCAGCCATCCAGCATTTGCGAGAGGCGCGGGATCAATCTATCCGACCCGACAAGTTTGGTCGGGTTGGTTCCCGTGGCCAAAGCGATCGTCTGGCCAACGGCTGTGAGAGCTGTAGAGACTGTTTGAGTTGTAACTGTGCGGCCTCTGCCAGCATCCCCGGAGCGGACGAAGGCGGCGAAGCCTGTGAGGAGTCGGACTCGTTCGATATAGCCGGAGCCCTGTAAGAAAGGGTCCACGCCCACAGGCTTGACGAAGGTTTCCCAATTCGCCCAATGAGACTCCCTGGTTTTCGTAGACGTCACCACTCGTCCAGTGTGAAACCCTTCGTCCGCAAGATGGAAGTAACCTTCGTACTTGCTGCGGAGGAGAGGCGGAATAGAGTCCAGGATTCCTGTGTGGGAAGTGGGAACAACGAATTATAAAGGGTGAGAAATTTGGCGTCCGTAGGACACTGCCATTTTGCCTCACTACCAAAGGAGCGCGAAGGGACGTCCGTCATCGAGTTGGACTGCCCGGCAATGTGGAGTGTGGTGAGTGGGGACGCTCTCTTGACATGGAGCCGAAGGGAGAGGGCTCGAATGAGTTGCATGGCCGCTGGGGAGCTACGGGCGGCTAGACGTTGTACCCAGTGGACGCTAGGGCTGTTGTCGCTGTATAACGCGACGTGTTTGTCCCGGAGGTCTCCCACAACTGCCTCGATTGCCAGGAATAACATAAGGAGTGCCGCTAGTTCCAAGTCTGAGTTCGTTATGCTCCCAGAAGGATTCGCCGTGGAGCATAGATCATTTTTGATGTGCTCGGGCCATTCGAAACGGAAGACAGTAGGGATGACCGCCATGCCTTCGCCCACAATCATCCCGCCGACGCCATGTTTGGAAGCATCGGTAACCCCTATGACATGTGGCCACCCTCCAATAAGGCTCCTGCATTTTGTGGGGTGAGATACCGAACTCTGCAAGAATGTACAACACTCTTTCACAGCCGTTCGAAGTTTTTCGTTGCGACGTAGGAAAACCACCTTCGGTTCCTTCCCCAGGATGCTATAGAATGGGGACATGAGGCCTTTGCCCGCCGGAATGGAGAGAAAAGCATGTCGCACCTTGTACAAGCTCGACCTAAATTCCGCAAAGGGGATGCCAAACGTTGCGTTTTTTGCCGTGGCTCGTAGCCAGCCGCGCAACGTAGCAATGAGGGCGTCCCGCTTGCCCTCAGCTACCCAGATGGTTTTGTTGCTGCCGTCGAAGCAAAAGCCCAGAATCTCCTTGATTATGTCCCACGCACCATCCTTCTGGAGTAACTTCTTGAAGGAGATCGGGTCGTCTGTTGCACACCCATTTGGAGGGAAGACCTCGTGAATCGCACACATCACAGAATTGGCGACATGGTCCAGTTGGGCACGAGACGTCGCAGTGACCAACCCAATGTAGTCGTCAACGTAGACTTCCACCAGGTAACGAAACTCCTCACTACCAGCTTCTGTTGATGCTGGCAATGAGGCGTAGGCGGACGATACCTGGGTGTGCGAGAGGAATTTGTGAGGTGTCAAGGACCCTACTTGAGTTTCGATGTACTGTTCCGCGACGTCGCGGCCCGTCTCGGAGGCTGCACAGAAGTAAGGCGGGGACTCGATCCATCCCATTTGCAAAGAATTTGGCACTACCAAAGTTGTGCTTTTGCCGGCGTGGTTAGGGAGGACGTAAGAAAAGTTCCATTCCTCGCCCGCCTCGCAGTCTAAACGCCAAAACCCGTCCTTAATATCCCATTTTGCCATAAAGACCTTTTCGTCTTCAGACAGGCTGGCAAATGCGTGGATGATGCGGCCTAAAGAGTGGCCGAGCTGAGTCGTGGCGCCTAGAGGGGCAGACTTTATCGTCGAGGCATTCACAGATGGAACCTGCTCTCCAGATCGCAGACGGATAGGAAAAGATAAATCAAGAATCGTCCTGAACTTGCGAGACTTGTGGGGGATCATGGAGATAGGTGATATCTTAAGTTGTTCGGGTGGATTGTCTCGTATGTCCTCCCAGTTAACGAGGCGCGCCTGTCCACAGCGTACTTTCTCCTGCACTTCAAGGTTCAGCTGGTCAATGGCTTCAGGCGCGAGGGCGGAGATATGGGGCCCTCTGTCAATCGCCGCCTGCATAGCCTCCCGGGTCCATGGTTTCCCAGTGAGTACTGGGCATCCGCGTGTGGCGTAGTGGAGTAGAGTAGAGGCCGCTGGATGGCGAAGTGCTAGGCCGGAAGGGCACATGTGGTTGCGATGTTTCGTTGGCGTTCGATCCAAATCATGGGGGATCGTCTCTTCGCCTTTGTGCGGTCGAAGGTACACTTGACCCAATGGCTGGTCTTGTTGTCGTAGCCTACGAAGTGCTTTGTTCTCCTTTCGGAGGACGTCGGTAGACGCACCTGTTACGTGCTCTGTGCTACTCAATCGTGGTGGGCAAAGACCCAGTAGCAGCTGGCGGGCGCCGTCATCTGTGCCTATGTCCGTTGCTGACGGTGGAAGTGGTATCGTACCGGCAGCGAGGCTGCGGTGGTACGTTTTGGTGCCGGCAGTGATGTCGCGGTGGCAAAGGTTGCGGTGTTCTCTCGGCACAGGTAGTGCGGCGAACGGCATTGGTTGTGTTGATATACTAGCATTAATATCGTCTTTCTCACCTTGTCCATTGTCTAATAACATTGGGCGTTTTCGCGCAGGCTGCGAGGTGGGCTGGCTACAGTTCCCCTGGTCCTCCAGCCACGATCCTCCCATCGATTCTTTGCTCCACCCCCCATCCCTTTGTGTTACCAGCCTCTGACCACCACCCAACCTGGAGTAACACTGGTGGTCCCAAATTATGGGCATGCCTCAGGCTGTACGTTTGTACCGTTTCTGAGGATGCCCACCCGAATAAGGCCCATGTGGGGTGGGCGGTTCCGTGCGCAACCGGTGCTCCACAGCCGGCCCGAGCCGTCCACACAAGGCTTTTGCAAAGTCGTCTGTGATGTCGCCAACCGGTGCGTGCCCGTGTCCCGCCTTGCCACACCTTTTTCCCTGACACTTCCCTAGCACGTATGCGTAGCACAAGCCATTATGCCCGTTGGTGACATATTTTGGTAGTACTGGCAAGTCTGCCTCGGTCAAGTTTGCTGCACGGAGGAGGCCATTTAACTGGACACTACGGAAGTGTGTGATGTAGGGTGACATCAACTTTTTGAACTGTGGATGAACGTCAAAAGGTCGAATGGTTACTGGTTTGCTGCCCTGCCCCGATGCGGTGTTGTCGGGTGTTGCCACTTGTTGTGTCCCTGGTAGCGGGGCCCACTGGTATCCCGGTGATGGTGGGAGCCCGATAGGCACTGCGAAGGGTGCCGCTCCCTGCGAACTCTCACGCTTCTCGCTAGGTTGGCGGATGTAAGATCCTACTGTAGCTGAGTCCAGCCATTTGGATGGAAAATTTCCCATTGATATCCCTCTGCAGGCCTGTATGTCGGCACCAATGATCTGCATCAGCAGGGAAGTGGGCCAGCGCACTCGCCCTGACGCAAAATGGTCTGCTGTGACGACCCTGAAGAAGTACTGGCGACTGTCATTAATGACTGCCCATGTGATCTGTCGGCACACAAGGGGTGTGAAAGACTTGGCATTTGCAAAAACGCTGTCAGAATCGAGCATGTTGAGCAGGGCAAAACAATTTTCGAAATAGTCACACTTCTCGCCGAAAAGCACCCACAGGAGGGCACAAAACGTCCCGAGATCCAACTTGAGTTCATGGTAGTTTGCCGCTGGAGGGCGCGGATCTCGCTTGTTCAACAACAAAGCTTCAGCTAATGTGTGATTTTGTGCAGTTAGCTGCATTGCATGCTCCTTAGAGCGGATGTCAGCTGTTTCATTTCCTGTGCGAGGGCGGCAGATGAGTAGGGACATCCCTTGTTCTGCCGTGTTCAGGTAAGCAGTCGGCGTCCCTGGGCAAAATTCCAATTTTACAATCTCGTCCATGGTTGATTTATCAAAATAAACCCCCCTGTTGATCTGGGCGTCATGATTTTTGGCCCAAGACTGCATTGACTCAACTAATTTGGCCCGCTGTGCGTCGACCTCTTTTGTAGAACGAAAGTATTCCCAAATGGGAGGGAGGCCTGACTCATTTCGCACACAGCAAAAACCTTTGAGCTTCGCAAGTTGGTAATCAGAGTACGCTTTGGGCTCATCGGACGTCCTGCCAGTACCTCGAGCCGGCGTCTCCGTGGAGTCCACGCCATTACCTGCACGGAATGCTGCCACCACCGCAGCTGTAACCTGGGCCAACAGCCCTACCTCCACAGCAGTTCCGGAGGGACGAGAGCCGAAATTTCTAGGTGATTGTTGCGCCTGGGACAGTTGGCTACTGTCATGGTTAGCCTTCTTGCTAGTGGGTGACGTGAGGGTCAGGGCCAAACGATGATGTGCCCATTCATGCAAGTGCTCCGAACTCCCAAGCACAGCAGGCATGGCGAACGACAAAATACTGCTAGTCGCATTAGCCCCAGTGCCCGCGTGGGCCGCCATACAACACCAGTCGAGGGCCAGCTCATAATGGCAAGGATCAATGCCCGAGGCCTCCAGGGTGTTTGTGATGTGTCCCAGCAGTTGGGCGGGTGTACGACGCTCTTCCGCGCAAAACGCCACACAGTCTGGAGGCAAGGCGAGCATGCGAGGGCACACCGTGCGGACCCTTACAGCATCCCCCGGGGGAGCCCAGAACTTCTCCTTGTTGGCTGGCCGATCGTAGTGAGCCTTCATCGCCGTCGTATCCCTGCAAATGGCAGGGTCGTCCCACGCCCACGCCACCGTTTTTCCTAGCTCGATCATTTGCGGATTCGCGAACCGCGTCTTATCCCCAAGGAAGCCCACCGCCTTTCCTTTCCAGGCCTGGTCTGCCCCGGGTATATTCGGGTACACCCCAGCCGAGTGCACCAAATAAATGAACGGAGACTTTTTTCGCATGGTCGCAAATACGAGGAGGCTCGGGAAGGCCAGCGCATCCTCCCGGAAGCGCTTTTGCTCTTCCACCTCCCCGCGACGACTCGATTGCCAGTCCAGGAATGCAATCAGGTCCGCGGTGGTCTTGATGGTGCCATCGTTGTGGCATGTTGCGATGAGCGCCGAGGCGACGGCGCTATTCTGACACGATGGCCCCGTGGCCTGGCCACCAGTGGCGACCTCGGCGCTAAAATCCCCCCCGTGTTGGTTGATGTTCCCAAGCACCGGCCCCGGTGGTGTGGCCTCCCCGATGCCTTCGTGCACCTGTGTGCGAGTTGTGCCTGCGTGGGCAGCCACAGCGGCAAGATGATCGAGAGGGGTTCGAGGGGGTTCCCGGCCCGGAAAGGTGCCGGGGTCCGGGAGGATCCATCCCCCCCCCTTTCCATCGCCGATGTCGAAGGGGTCCTCCTCCGCGGCCTCGTCGAAGGTCTCGACTTCTGGCGGTGGCGATGCTGCCCTCCCGCCCTCGTCCTGTTGCGTGATGTGTTGTGCCCCGGCCGGCACCGTCGCTGGCGGCGAGTTCAGGTAGGAGAACACGTTGGTCATGTTTGTCGTAGTCTGCTGTTTTGGTGGTGTCGATTGCTTCGCTAGTTAAACTATTAAACTAAAGCAAGACGTCAGAGCAACCCATGCATCGATCTGGTCATGGTTGCCCCACAGCAGCACAGAATGAGCTGCCGGGGCGAGGTACTCGGCCTACGTAGCCTAGCTCGTCCATCACCACAACGAATTACGGTAGTCACCCAATAAAAAAGCTATAAGAAAGGTAATGCTTCCTCCTTTGCGTGGCTGCTCCCTTCTACCAACCAAAAACCGTAAACTCACCCCGCAATGAATGATGCAAATCTGATGCAAATGGATCAAGAATGAAGTTGTGGAACCCAAACCCGCTCCAAACACGCCATCAATCAGACCCAAAATAATCACGATGAAGCGACATCTTCTCACTATTATTATGTTTGTATGCCCTAACACCAAAGCATTCACTCACGTCTACATTTCATCAACTAAAAACTGTCGTATTCAAGCACATTCAATTAGGCCTGAAACACATCTTCAAGCTATTGGCACAGATCCACCCCTCAATCTAATAGTAGCCGCTACCGTTGGAGCCGCAGCTGCGGCAGCGTGGTTTAGCGGAGCAGAAAATCGAGCAAAGCAAACTCAATACGCTGAATGGGAAGCAAAAGAGAAGGAATATCAAGCGGAGAGAGAACGACGAGCGAGGATCGAACCGAAAGAAATTTGGACTGTAGACGATTTAAAGCATTACAATGGAGAAGATGATGACTCCGGCCCTATTCTGCTAGCTGTGAAGGGTGATGTCTTTAACGTTTGGAAGGGAAGAAACTTTTATGGCAAGGGGGGCGAGTATCATGTAATGGCTGGGAGAGATGCAACGCGTTTTCTTGCAAAAAATAGATTGGAAGAGGAGAGCGAGAACGAGTTGAGGGTGGAATTGAATATTGCCGAGCGGGCAAATTTAGAGGTGAGTCTCAAAAAGATGGTGTTGAATTGGTCGACATAATTCTTCTAGTCATGATCTGTCTTTGTAAATGGTGTGGTTGTCGATTGGCCTTAGGCGTGGTACTGGACAATCAAAAATAAGTACGAACTTGTGGGACGCTTGGAAGGATACGACCCAAAATCAACGGAACTGTAAATGACTTAGTTTGCGTGACATGATAATACGGATACAATTATTCAGCTTTATATGATCACGTTATCAGACGTGCACGACGAGCGGTTCCGAAACCGCATATGTCACGTCCGCCAACCTGAGATCATTCCAATCTATCGCCATAGCCACGGGTTGGAATGAGAGGATCGTGTCATTCGAATCAAACGAAGTGAAGTTGCCGACTGCTTGTGCTAGTCATATCTATGACAATATCACGGCGACAAATAAAGTGAAGTATCATGATACTACTTCTGTTACGTAAATTAAAACGCTGAAGATTCTTTCGCATC
Organism: Cyclotella cf. meneghiniana; assembly: GCA_036940065.1. Lineage (NCBI taxonomy): Eukaryota > Bacillariophyta > Thalassiosirophyceae > Thalassiosirales > Thalassiosiraceae > Cyclotella > Cyclotella cf. meneghiniana. The sequence continues at coordinate 14,117 of JALLPD010000537.1, forward strand.
AATCATGATTTGGCATGCAGGAACCACTCAGACCGTTCTTCATTCACAAACAATAACTGATCCCAAAAGTATCCTTTGAACAGCACAGCCTTTATGAATATCTACGAATAGTTATAATCTTTAGGCAAGAGCCTCCACCTTCGACCTAATACCAGCTTCGTTCGCTCCACACAGCTCATCGACCTTCTGCCCATTTTTGTAAAACTGGAAGGTAGGCATCGCACGGATACCACACATGCCGGCAATCTTTTCCTGGGCGTCCACGTCAACCTTGACAAAGACTACGTTTGTATATTGCTTAGACATGGCCTCAAATTTGGGTGCAATCATCTGACAAGGACCACACCTGTCGACCAGGTGAGTCATTGATGCAGGAATTGAAACGGAGTGAGACGACGATGTCGATCAAAAACGGAAGGAAGAGAAATGCTATCAAGAATGTTCGAACAACGAATTGCTTCTGAAAGTACTTGCAGGATGGAATCATAACAATAAATCTGCCGTGCGAAACAACCCCATATGTTTCAACGCACAATAAGTTATGACAAGCGGAAGACGATCCATGCAAGAATGGTCGACCATCATGAAAATTCACGGGATGGGGGGGTGCCAACGGGATTATAAACTCCTCGCATTTTTAACATGTAATAGTGCGAAGCCTCTAAATGACAATCGTACCGGTTCGAATATGGTTGAACCAACAAGTAATTCAGATAGCACAGAAATCGTTGCAGGCTGATCAGCCCTCGCCTCAACGATTCGCTCGATGCAGTATTTTGAAAATCAAGAAGCAAACGAAGGCAAAAAAGAACATCGACACGACACTCACCAGGACGCAGTGAAGTCGACGACGACCAACTTTTCCTTGGATGTCTCCATCAGTTCCATCCACTCTCCCTCTGATTCGATGTACTTAACCATGGTTGTCAGAATTGTTGTTGACTTCGGCGTTGAGCTGTGAATCGATTCTTTTTAATGACTCGTGCAGGCCTCACAAAAAGCGAATCCTAGGACAAACCATAGATCGTCCGTCATGGGGTGTGCTGGCTGGCTTTGGTTTGTAGTAGAGTAGTACGGACTGATATCCAAGAGCAAGATTTGAGAAGATCCTATGTGAAAGTGCAAAATAATAAAAAATATAACAAAAAATGCCTCAACCATAGAGGGAACTATGAAAATCATTACCAGCAGCCCTTGCAAGCTTTTTTGCGGTGTGTTTGTTGGGGAAGAATTGATTTCTTGAAGGGAAGTATAGTTATTTATTCCTGGTACCGGTACCTGTGAAATTGTTTTCTCTAAGTAAATTAATCATGTTTTAATCCCATCATGTTCGCTCATTTTACCAATAAAAAT
>JALLPD010000538.1:0-15487 GCA_036940065.1 Cyclotella cf. meneghiniana
TTTTCCTATTGTTGGCCCTTCCATTTGTTTGGAAACTCCCATATGACATATACCAAAACTTTGGCATGCCTAGTCAGGTAGGTGAAGGTTTCGTCATTTCCTTTCTGTAGGAAGAAAAGTCTCTGTTGGAACCTGAGTCCAGTAGGACCTTTTTGTTATCGGGGCAACTCTTCAGAGGTTTTTTGCTCCTTCTGAAGGATTGGCTTTCAGTTTTTGGTTCCATGTTGGCTATTGTGTCATGAAACCTAGATAATTCTTTGAGTTTGTTTCAAAATGTTCATTTTTTCTATTTTTGAGGTTTTCTTGAACAAATTTATTATTGCTGTCACCTTTTGGTGTCATCAGTGATGCCTTTTGTTGTGGAACGATTTGTGTAAGATTTTTTGATTTTTTTGATATTGTTGTCTTCAATTTATTCATTTTGATTTATTTGATTTTTTATCTTAGAACATGATTTCTGTGAATTGTTAGATGTTAACTTTATTGCTTAAAACAATTTGGGAATTTGGGATAGCTTTACTTGGACTGTGCTACTTGTAACTTTCAAATGAATTGTCTATTTTATGTTTCATACACACATGTAATTCCCCTGTGCTATCCAACCTGTCCCATCAGGAACTGTCATCAGAGTCACTAGTGCTATCCCAGTTGTTTCTGCAATGCTTTTTATTTTTGCATGTATGCCTGCGCAGAGCTTTCATAAACTTGGCATGAACAATCTGTGAGAAGTTCACACATTTGCACTTCTTTTCTTTGGACTGGGGCTTACCTTCATTCCCATGATTTTTAATCAGAGTGCTGTCTTTATTAAAATGTCAACATTTTTTTGCAGTGGGGTGCAATTTTTGTAAGTTTGGCCACACTTCTGTCTTTTCTTGGGAATGCAGGGATCACTTGACTCCATCTTGCACTTTCCTTCAGTCCCTTTTGTTTTGGTAGGGATCTGGGCCTTGTAGTCCACTTCTGCATTGTTCTCAGTGTTCTTGAGTACCAGCAGTAGGGCCCTAGTACTGACAGGAGTGGAATTCTCTGTCAAGTCCATCTGGGTCTGTCACTTGGCCAGACACATGAACAACAGGTTTGTTGCAAGGTTGTATCATCCAAAGGTAATACCTACTTAGTCACTTGATTAGCCTTTGGGCTGTAGTACAGGCATATGAGTGTCTTTAGGAAACTGTTAAACTGTTCTACTTGGACAAAAAAGATGTATCAAGACCCAATTGGGCTTTTTCAATGTGCTAGTGATATAGTACTTAAGGGCCTCTCCCACATCAAGTCAAAACACAGTTTGAAAGTGTAACATGACACAATCATGGAAGCAATCCCAAGTTTGGTGGGAGTCTTGGTGTGTGGGATTCCAAAAACATCCTCCCAAGGAGCTTTTGTTACTTGGGCCTTTATCACCTTCTCCCAAGGTTGTCTAGTCTTGTTGGACAGAAGATTTCCATATAATTCAAACGGCTTTGCTCCTGCCATCATGACAGTGAGCTTTGCTTCCTTGACTTTTGCGACTGCATCTTTGCATTCTGTCTTGGCAGCTGCTTGGGGAGATGGCATGGGGTTAATACGAGGATCCGGATCCACATCCTTCTTCTTCTGATCTTTTGCCTTCTTTTTTGGCTTTCATCAGCTGAGCATACTCCATCTTTGCAGTGTCAAGCTTGCAATATGCTGCCTCATGTACCATCATGGCATTGGCTTCTTCGGTCTCTAGACCAATCTGCTTGCACAAGTGTACCACAGGATGTACATGCAGAATAACTGCTTAGGTCCTGGACACCCTGATTGCCACCTTGAGCTTGTTCCCAGTAGTTGGGAGAGTCAGCTTATGGTAGGTGGTCATTTTTATTTTCTCAAGGACATCCTTCATGGGATTATGCTGGGGAAGGTAACACATAGAGGAATTCTTTCTTCCCATACCACACTCACACTCCACCAACTTGAGTCCTTCAGGAATCAATTTTGCAGAAGAAATTCTTTTGAGTGCTTCCTTTAGATCAGACACTAGAAGTAGCTTCTTGTGGGAACTCCTTGGAGGCCCAAGAATAAATCCTCAGCATAACAATGCACAGCAATGATAGTATTCTGATGGGGGAGAAATTTGAAGCATCGGTCTGTTGGTTGACCAAGAAATGACATCTGTGCATCAGTGGAAGAAGCTTGAAATGTGTGGTGGTGCGAGAAGGGAAAGTTTGGAGTTGGCTATTGTGCAAGGTTACCTGAGCCAAATCTCCAGAAAAAATAATTGCAGATAAAGAAGAGTAAAAAGTTGTTTCCTGATGATTGGGAATGAACATTATAAACTATCTAAATGAATTGCAACTGAGGAATGCAGAATGCCAGTCCTTGTGTGTTTATCATGTATGTTACATGATAATCGAATTCTATTTAGTTTTGCTGCAGTTGTGTTCAATTCTCACAGATATTGAAAGTAGACTGTGGCAGTTGCGAGACCAATTATTTCTGCAACTGATTTAAATGTAAGTGATTTTTTTGTCCAGGAAGGTTTCTGAGAATGTTTATCTCTCTTTGGATAAATGTTTCAGACAGACATGCTGACTGTGCATGTATGTTTTGTATATTTGTTTCTGAGAAACTAGTATTTGGAGATTGTGCACTTACTTTGTAGTGCACAAAGTGAAGAGGACAAATCTTCTGTCCTGATTATGTGCACTGTAAGAGCAATGGCACTACAGAGCATCCTTGGCTCATGTCAGTGACATATCGATCAGCGGCTCTGGTGCATCAAGTCATTTAACAAACACAAAATGGGTGATGTAAACTAGTAACAGTTTACCAGTGCTTGCCTTGGTCACACGGAAGAGGTTTTGAAGGCAGCTCATACCAATGACATGTCTGGTCAATTTGTGGCATGAGATGGAACATTGGTCAACACTGACTGATGTGAAACTTGATCAGCTCTTTACTGTGGCTGGGGCAGTACTTCTGGGAATGCAGCTGATATCATATCACAAATGTAAGTGGTGGGGTGATGAGTTTTGATACTGTGATACCCGTTACTTGTGGGGTCATCCATGCATATTGTTTTACTTGTATAATATATACTAATTATACACCTTGTTTGGGTATACTCCATCAGCTTCCACCTGAAAGCTTTACGGGTCCTCTGCACATTGGTTTGAACAGAGGTAGTATGCAAAAGTCATAATATGTTAGTTTTCAGAAACAACATATTTAAAGTACATACTTAGCAGGTATGTTTCACAAAAACAATTGCAACAAGGAGAATGCTTCACAAAATTGTTGTGACAAGAGAAGTTGTACTTAAGGAACCTTCTCTATCAACAAGACCAGAGCAGGAAAGCTTCTATGTAAAAAGTTAGGTTGCCTGAGGTTTCATACCAAGTCAGGTAGAAACCTACATGGCATCTCACTAAGATAATTGTGCAAACATACCAAAACTGTGCAGATTTCTACACAGCTTTGTTTTTCCACAATGAAGCCCATTTGCTTCATCATGGTTTTTCACTTCATTTCTACTATTAAAATTAACTCAAAAGAATGTATCTTGGTATAAAAACCATTGTGCTTCTGCTTTTTCTATGAAATAGCATTTGTCTAGAAATGGCTTAGGTCATTGTAATGCTGATGTGTATGTGGCTTGCACTAATATTGTAACACAAATGAATATTCACAAAGTGCATGAATTGTTAGGGCATGGTGATGAAGAGTGAACAAGGACAACTGATCTTGAAATTAATTGGATACTCACTCAAGGAATGCTCAAGTCCTGTCTCCATTGTGCTAAAACAAAGGCAAAACAGAAAAAGTGTGTAAGGAAAGTACAGCCCCCAAGGTGGAAATTCTTTGAGGGACAGTCTACTTGGACCTGCTCAAGGTCACCATATCCAAGTTGAATAATTCATAGTTCAAGCTTAGAAACAAGTGTTGGAAGATAGCTATGGATGAATCCACTAGAAAGAAGTGGAGTGACTTTACAACAACAAAAAAGGGGATGGCGGAGCACAGCTGTGAATTCATGCACAAATGAAACAGAAGAGCATTCCAGTTTCAATAATTTGACTGGATCCAGTTAGCAAGAGCAAAGAGCTGGAAAATCAAGGTGGGTGTGTTGCATGGGCCTCTTTGCATCCTGTTGATATTGAATATCCTTCTCCAAACACACTACAGCATAAAATTTTTGGCAGAACTTGCATTTCCTTATATGCCAGGTAAGGCAAGAGCCATGATGGGGGCTGCACATGTTTTTGATGATGTTTCTGGCAAGTTGGCAATCGATGCAATAAAGAGTGCTACACAACTTGATGGCTTCAGGATGATAAGAATGGGGGTCAAAACTGGGACATGAGATTTTATGTGTTCAAGTCAATCCCAAACTGGGCCATAAATCATTAAACATGGGATGAAGCTTGAGTTTTAACAGAGGGTCCCGATGGAAAATATGGGGACCATGGAATCAAAATAATGTTTGTTAGTTATCTAGCAATCAGGGAATCTGATAGTTTTCGAAATTGGGTCCATCAACAAATGGAGTGGTTACCACTCATGATGGCATTTGGATGAAACTATTATACTTTACCCAACCAAAAGCTGCATTCTTTTTATCATATCTACACCATTTGATACCAAGGCAAAAGATGTTGAGGATGTCAATGGAACTAATGGCTCAGAAAGTGTAGTGGCAGAAGAAAAAAGATGCAGCTGTCAACTTGAGCTTGGTGGGATATTCCCATAGAAACAACCATAGTTATCAATCATGAAGCAGGGGAGACTGTCATTCAAATTTCTTAGTAACTCAATCTGGTTGAATGGTGAAAAAACAAAGAAGCTAATTAACAGTATGAATGTGTCAGTCTTGACAGCTGAACTTCAATACCTCAAAGCAAGTGCAAAATTTTAAAACAATGAAGTCAAAGCTGAGAATATGGAGCTTGCTCTTGTTGGGGCTGGAATTGGAGGTGGGTTTGCCATCACTAACAAATTGAAAGTCATGAACTACAAAAACACCATCCAACACCTGAACAGAGCAGCATGGGAAGAGGGGATCAAACATGAATTCAAACAGTTTAAGAAATTCAATGGATGTACTGTAGTGCCATGCAATGAAATGCCAAGTGATGCAAAAATCATGTCAACAGCTTGGGCAATGAAAAGGAAAACAAATGAAAACTTCGTGGGAGACTCAATGTGTGAGGGTACAAGCAATCGGAGGGAGAACGGTAATACTCCAACTTGAATCCTGCACCAGTTACCAATCCAAACACAATTTGCATTGTGTGGATTTTGCTAGCCATGATCTTGGAGTGGGTTGTCATAGTCATTGATGTTGAAGGTGCATTTCTGCAGGGCAAGTTCACCGATGGTGAACAGATGTATATTGATGTACCATATAGTATGAGCAAGTTTTATGGAAGTCAAACATATATTGTTTTGCTTTTGAATGTGTCAATTTATGATACGGAACAAGCTGCTTGTTGTTTCTATCAGACCTTGGTCAGAAAGGTGAAAATGGGAATTACAATTGGGTCAAGAGGGATCCATGACTGTAGTACATTTGACGGAATGGTAGGTTGGCTAGAATGCTGTCATGAATGGATGATTTTTTTGCATCAGAACACCCTGAAGATGTTATGTAGATCAAGGCAGACTTGCAAGTGCATTTGTGAGTAAGAGTGAAGGAAAAATGAAAGAATAGTTTGGGAGCAAAGATGATGTAGCACATCACTGTAATGGGAGGGCTAAGATTAAAGTTACGCATCCTCTGTTGGTTAAAAGCTTTGGGATGGTTGATTTGCTTTCTGGAAAAACACTGAAAACTCCAACAGTACCTGATCAGGTGCTAGTCAAGAGAGTTGACAGTAATGCACTCCATCCCCAGGATGCAAGCAAGTAATGCTCTCAAATGGCTCAACGACTGTACAACATGCAATGGCCAAGACCTGAAATCTACAATGCGACTTGAGACTGTGTAAAGCATATGTCTGCGCCCGATGAATCTCATATGAAAGCTCACAAACACTTGTTGAAGTTTGTTGTGGGTACAGCAAATTAAAGACTAGTGTTATACCCTGATAGAATGTGGGATGACAGGTCAACATTCAAATTTTTCATTCTTGGTAGACTTGATTCAGATTCTGCTGCAAACAAAGATCACAGACATAGCACATCTGAAGGAGTGATATCTCTTCAGGTTGCCCAATCTCATTCAGGAGCTCAATGCAGAAATTTGTTACATTGTCAGTTACGGAGGCTGAATCAGCTGCAGGTGTCATGTTTTCTCAAGACATCTTATATGTCTACAGACTTTTGGACTCTATTGGATTGCCTGTGGAACTTCCCATGTAGCTGGAAATGGACAAGAAAGGTGCAGTGGATCTAGCTAATAACAGGAGCATGAAAGGACAGATTTGTCATATGGATGTAAGGAATCATTTCTTGCACGAATTAAAAGATGAGGGCCTGATAATGGTCAAACATGTATCTGGGGATGAAAATGAGACAGACATCTTTACAAAGAAAATTACTACACCTCTGTGTTCAACAGACACATCCCTAAGTTTTTTTGAATTTACAAGCCCTGAAAGAAAGCTATCCTGAACCTGGAGCTGGACAGGGTGTTGAAGCTATGTTTTTAGCACCAGTTTTGCAGATAATGAGGTTTTTTGGTTGGGGGACAGTGCTGTCTTGTTTTCTGTCTTGGATGATTGACTCTTACACTTAAAGTACTCACTAGTCTTTAGAGAGAATAAAAAATGATAATTATTGTTATGTACTGCATGAGATCATGCAACATAGGAGAATATTAATACTTCCCAACAAGCAACTCAAACATCAACCAACAATCATCAATATTGCATTAAACAACTCACACACCACTATGGTAATGAACAGAACCAACATGAGTGGCAGATGCAGGTTGAGGGAGGAGGAGAGATAAGAGCAGTGAGTGAGATGCGTGACAGATTGCAGCTGGATAAAAGATGACAAGAAGACTGCAGTAGCCAGTCACAAAACAATAAGCATTCATGAAGATTAAATAAAATAACCAACCAAACAAGTTTCAGATCCCTAAAATTTTAGTCCCAGCAAACAGTTCCCTTTATGGGACATTTTCTTTTATCATGGACTACAATCTATGCATCCAGATTTGCCAGGATGTGAAAAACACATCTCATCGAACAAATCAGCAACCAACAACATGTAATTCAAACAAAATCCGTGAAAAATGTTTAGACAGTGCAAAGAAACGGTTTAAGATATAAAACCGCTGACAGTTGGAAGACTACAACAAAAAACTGAATCAAGACACCACAGTTTTTCAAATGGATTAAAAAATAATTCACCATAATGCAATTGGTTGTGTCAAATTTTATCTACAGCAAAATGATCACAAACAAAATAACTCAATGATAATTGGTGCAATCAAATCCAAAAGGAAGGGGATCTGAGGGAACTTACCCAATGTCTCTGATTTGGTTGCTTCTGTGATACTGTAGAATCCAAAGCCAAAGTATCAAAGAAGATAAAAATAAAGCAAATCAAAACAGAGATGGCCAACAAACAAAGGACAAATAAAACAAGCTATGAAATAATTGCCATTCAATCTTTAATTGTGATCACCCCACAAAAACTTAATACATCAAATGAAGTCCTTGTGAAATGAATTGAGGTTGTAAACATTCTCATATCATGTTTACAAGAAATGCAACAATCTTCCATTTAGCTTCAAAAATGAAACAATGTCAAGCAAGAACTTAGCAGACAGATTGAGCTTTCCAGAAAATACAAACAGCGTGCAAAATGGATCAAGATATTGTCACAACATGAGCATCCAGAAATGGCCCATCATCAAGTCCAGATCTCTCACAATCTACATAAAATTTTGGAGCATCCAGCAGGACACAAGATTGGCAATCACGTTGACTATAGAAAAATGTGGAGGGAGAGTCATTGTAATTAGTGTGTCTTAAGTATTCGTAGGAACCGGAGATAGGAACAATGCGATCATGGTGATATCTGTGATGTGCAAAAAATAAATTATGGGAAGGAACCTCCCAACAGTGAAGGGAGGAAAAAATTGAGCAAACTAGTATGTGCAAAGCTAGATTGTTTGGACAGAATTAAAAATTACCCAACGAATGACTATTTAATTTTAAAAATGACTCATGTATATTGGACTTTGATCTTAAATTTTATTAGACTTATAAAGTCCTCCCCACTATAGTGGTTGCTCAAGGATGTAGTGGCAGCCAGAAGCCAAATGTAATGTGTGTTTGATGTCAATGTGCATGCCTGTGTCATATGGATGACTTGTGGATGCTAGCTTGATGCCATAAAAAATATGCCCTTGATGTGTGCGTTAACTGGTCCAATGAAACCCCGTTTTAAGGGCTCGAAAGAGGTATCACAGATGGAGGGAGTACGTGCCTTGACGGATTTTTGCTTCCTTCATAGCCCCCTTCGCGGGACAAACTGGCGAAAGACATTCGAAGGCATTCTTTTCTCATCGATTTGATAGATTTCTTTGACACACCTGTTTGACCTTGCACACGGTCTACAGGTACATAGAGATTCGTGTTGAGATGTCACATGATTCGTATTGTACATATTATTTTATATATTCGGTGTATGGTACAATACAATACCATAGGTATAGTACCTTAGTTCCTGTTATGGTATATCATTCTTCATAAGATTACCTTGTGCCTCCAATCCATGTTCTAGCATCATGGATGCATCGTCAACGTCCCTGCTGTCCTCCAAACGACGAGAGCTCCTCGCTCTCGACACCCAAAAAAAGTCGCTGGAGAGCGAGGCCGAAGCCATCGTGGCAGAGCTGACCGCGGAGCTTCCTGATGGGGTGAGTGGAACTGGTTTGTTTTTCTTTTTAGCCATGTAATGTTCGCGCTACAAGCTGATTTCATCGCAGGGTCGACCGATTGGAATCAACACTCCCCTCGTAGACGAAGAAGGATTCCCCAGAGCCGATATTGATATTTATCGTGCTCGAACCCTGCGAAAGCGCTTCATAGAGATACAGAATGATCACAAGGACTTGGTCAAGAGGATCGAGAGAGGTCTGGTGGAGGTTGCCGCGTTCATGGTTAGTCTCTCATCGTTTTCGTGTCTTTTCTTCGTGCCACTTTCATAATGGATTGTCACAACTGATAACACCGCCTGCACAAGAACAACAACGTGGAAGCAGAATCCAAGAAGAATGACGAACAACAGCTACGCAGTGCACCCAAACCAGCGCCAAAATTTGATCCCATCACAGGAAAGTGGGTGGTGAAATCCTGGGATGGGACTGTGGCCGGTGTCAAAGACGGAGAGATGAGAAGGTTTGATGATCTGTTAGGGACGGATGCGATCCATGGCACTGGCACTGCGAATGGGAGTGGCGACAATGCCGACAATCATGCCTTGAATTCGTCAAGTGATGACACCAATGTAGTCAGCACCGAGAGGATCTCCACTGCTGCCAATGCCGCAACAGAGTCTTCCACACAACAGCAACAACCGCCGCAACAAACTGTATCACGCCTAGAACCATTTGCTATCATTGACCAAGTTTTCTCAAACTCACCAGCATCCTCTGCCGGCATCCAAGTAGGTGACATCCTACTTCAATTCGGATCCATCCACAGTAAAAACCATGATAATTTCTCCGCTATTGCAAAGTTGGTGCCACAGATTGCCGGAGACAACATAAGTGTGCCCATCAAAGTTAGGAGGAAGAGAGAGACGGAATTGGGGGAGATTAGTGACGTGATCGACTTAGAGTTGTGGCCGAGGGTTTGGGAGGGGAGGGGGTTGTTGGGTTGTCATATTTCAAAGTATGTAGATAATGACTGTGGAACTTGATGGTTGATCCACACATGGCTGGTGTATACTTGTACATGTCAACATCTTCCAGCGTCATACATCTCAAATTTGGAGGCAATGGAACTTGGTCCTGTCTGGAACTCTCGAGTTAATCTAATTTCCAAACAAATATGATACTGCTGTGTTTTTCTAAGGATTCTACTCAATAATACGAAGGAAGAAGCACAAAAATTCCGCAGACATTTTGTTCTTCAAATCAATATTAAAAGACTGTGGATTTCCAAAGTGTCGTACCATCACGTAAGCATGGCTATCAAGGACTCGACGAATTTTCTAATTTTCTAGCAATAATGTTGCCATGTTAGTAAATCACTAGACCAACCCTTCCACAATCGCAATCATTGCATCTCCGACATGACATTATTCACTGAAACCGAGTATGGATCGCAAATAATCATGCTTTTTAGAGCGGTCGTTGCAAAATTTATTCCATTCCCAATATGGAACAGATACGATTGAAATCTTATCAATCGTACTAACTTGTCTATGCTTCAATATTGTGCTGCCGTTTACAGTCCCCGTCCCACCAATGTAATGAGATGGCCCATCAACTTCGATACCAACCTTCTTACCGGCAACTTCAACGAGTGCATCAAGTCTGTATCCGCTTTGAGTGAGAACTTCTTCCATTGGATTCAGACCGATCGACAGCAATTCTCCAACTGCGTCTTCTTGAAGAGCCGATGTTGTGACGTGATAGTCAATAAATGTGCGACGACATCGCTCTTGAAGTCCTCTCGGGAGGCCCGGTTTCGATTCCTCTCCTGTTTGCCATAGATGCCATTGATAAAGTTGGCGTAAATTGTTTTCGTCGAAATCATGTTGCTTCTCGAGGAGTGCGCCAATAAACTGATGATTGAAGACCAAAGGAACATCAACGTTGGATACGGCATACGACCAAGCAAGGCTTGCGAGTGCTCGCGCAGTGAACGATTTCAAGTCATTTGTTTCAACAATCGTATCTCCAATCTTTTTGAACACGTCTGGTCGCAACTCGTTGGCTGCAGCGAACGCCCACACTGTGTTGACAACGTTTTGAGGAGTGAACGTACTCAAGTCGTCTCTTGCAATGATAGTGTCTCCGACTCTTTTGAACAAACCAGCATGCGCTTCATTGGCTTTCGAGTATGCCCAGATGATATTTGAAAGATTCTGGGGAGTGAATGTGCTAATGTCATGTCGTGAAAGAATTGCCTCTCCGATCTTTTCAAAGAGATCTGTGCTTTTTACTTTGGCATTAGCCAATGCCCAGAGTGTATTTGAAAGCTCTTGGGGTGTGAATGCATTCAAGTTGTTAAACGCAACTATAGAATTTCCGATCTTCTCGAAAAGAGCATTATGCGATTCATTGGCTTTACCATACGCCCACAATGTATTCGAAAACGCTTGTGGTGTAAAAGATCTCAATTCGTCCAAGTTGCCGATGGCATCTCCAATTTTCTTAAAAAGATTAGGATTTCGTTGACCAGCCGTTGCGTACGCCCAGACAATGTTCGAAAATGTTTGAGGAGCGAATGATTTCAAATCCGACAAAGAATCGATAGCAATAGCAACTTTGTCGAACAAACCTGAATGAGATTCATTCAGAGTGGCGTAGGCCCACACTAAGTTCGAAAGTTCTTGTGGATTGAATGCACTCAAGTGATCAAGTGCCGCGACGGCATCCCCGATTTTCTCAAACAAAGCTGGATGTGATTGATTGGCTGTCGCAAAAGCCCACACTAACATTGAAATTTCTTGTGGTTTGAATGCATCCAAGTCAGGCAAGCCCACCACCGCATCTCCCACTGAACGAAACAGAATAGGATGCGACACCTTAATAGTCGCATATGCCCACATCAAATTTGATAGATCTTGCGCATTGAATCGATGTATGCGGTGAAGCGATTCCACGGCGATTTGTTGAAAGAGAGTGTCATGATTGTCTAATTTGGGATCACACCCCAGCAGTGCATATGCGTAGGCAAGGTTCGACAGCTCTCGTGAATTAAATCTCGGTAGTAAATCACTCGCTGTATGCGCCAAAGTGTGAAAAATGTCTTCCTTTGGATTTGATTCGTCATCAAGGATGAATTGAGTAAAGGCTCGTTGATAGTCCACGTTAAAGCTCCTGTTTCGATGTCGTTTCTCGTCCCGAATGTGTTTGACAATTTTGGCCATGCCAAGAATGATCGTTGTTAGATCTTTCGGCGTTGAAGAGTGAAGGGAATTCATGGTGTATTCCACAAGGGAGAATACCTCTAGTTCGCCTTGATTTGCATGTGAGTCATGAGTGTGCTTTGTATCCAAGTGATGATGTAGAATTGCGGGATGGTTAGACAGTAGCCGAGGGAGTCTCGACCACGCTGCTGCAACAGCAGTAAGCGGCAACTGATCTAGCTTTTCTCTTGTCGTGTGCAAAAGCTCTTGTATAGTGGTGCAATCGTCCACGTTAAAGAATTTCTGTTTGGTCTGCCGAGTGTAGAAACGAAATGCCACGTGAGATGGAAGTGACAAGGACGAACTACGGCCGATTGAGTGCCAGTCTGAGCCTGTAGTCGACCGCGTGAATGCCCCGCGAGCAAAACAGGACAACCTCAAGGCATGAGTAGAACGCGAAACATGACGGTAGACCGGAGACGCTGGCAATCCAATGACTGGCGCGAAGTTTTTTCGCCGACGGACTGTGTCCCAAGCCTTCGAGCCAGTCGTCCGCCCAAGACATGACATCTCTGATTTGTTATCGGTAGTTGTAATTGATGTTTTTGTGAACACGACCTTTTGCGAGACAAGTATGGTACAATACGATACCATACAATACCGTACAATACACTTGTTTAGAGTAACACTGTTCTAGAGGACTGGCACAGTACAATACTGTAGATCAAGTGCACACCAAATGACATTGTATTGGTAGATTATTTTAGAAAAGTAATCTCACGGTCGAGAACACTCGGCCACGGTCAAAGTAGTCTCGCGGCCGAGATTATTCGGCCGCAGCCACACGTCTTCCTGCTTGCAACCTTCTGCGAATATACGTACGCTTACTATGTACGTCACACGTGTTCCTCACAATGCCACGTTGTCCATTCCTCAAAATGCCACGCTTCCCAACAACACTTTTTAGGTAAAGGGTCACACACTTCCTGTCACGCATTGTGACACCATACATGATAATATACCAGGTTCCCATACTTGGCCTTGCTTGGCTTGCCGCCATTCATCGTACAATTATCATCCATCTCTCCTCTCTAGGCACATGTCATGTCATGTCACGAAACAATGTGTCATTTCAATCTGTCCCCTTAGCGAGCGACGCCGCATCGCTTCTATCCTGTGTCCCACTTCCCAATCTCACCCCGATCAATTCTTCACACTGGCAAACGGCGCCTCCCGACCGCACAGTGCTCATGCCGTGGGTTGGATACGGCACCTACCGTCTCGGACAAAAGCACGCCCGCTCTGCCGTCTTGGCCGCATTGCAGACAGGATATCGGCATGTCGATACGGCCTTCATTTACGGGGGGCAGACCACCGAGCTGCAAGTTGGAAAGGCCATTGCCGATGCCTTGAAACGGGGCATCATAACTAGCAGGGACGACATATTCGTCACTACCAAGCAATGGAGGGAATATCACGGATATCAACAATCCATCAAATGCTTGGATCTCAGTCTCGAGAGGCTGGGCTTGGAATATGTCGATTGTTGGATGATGCATTGGCCCGGGCCCTGTTGGGAGCAGAAACCAACCATGTCACGACAAAATCAAAACATTCACAGCCAATGCACTCTCGAACAACAACACGACAACCCGTGGACCCGCGCCAAACCTGGAATGGGGCAGTCTCAGATTGCGCATCTTAGAGCCGAAACATGGCGTGCCATGGAAGATGCCTATCGATGCGGAAAAGCACGATCTATCGCCGTATCCAATTTCACAATACAACATCTCCAGACATTGAAGCAAACCGCTACATTGTGGCCGCCGGCGATCAATCAAATTGAATGCCATCCTTATTACCCTCAGAACGAATTAATAGCGTATTGCCAAAGCGAAGGGATTGTGGTGCAGGCCTATGCTTCTTTGGGGGGACAAGATGGGACCAAAGCCAAATGGAAGACATTGGGTGGGAAATTGCTAGAGAGTCCTCCTGTTCTTGACGTTTCCAAACGTCTGTCCACCACGCAAAGAAACGTCACACCAGGACAGATATTGCTACGATGGGCGTTGCAACGAAATTGTGCCATTATACCAAAGACTTTGTCTACTTCACGCATGAGAGAGAATACTCAACTGTTTGACATTGTATTGAGTGAAGATGATATGCTACAGATTGCAAAGCTCGAAGAAAATGCTGTGGCTGACGAGGGGAGAATATGCTGGAGAACAGAACCGTTACGAATGCTAAACTTTTTATGACATGTGATTTTCGTGGGAGGAGTAAAGAATGGTTAGAATGTCCGAAAATTTTCTTCAAAACAAAAAGTTCAAGAACTAACAAACAAACAAACAAAAGATATTCCACATCATATCACAAGAGATGAAGGATTCAAATGGTGGTGTGTCAGAAACTAATGAGCCTATTCTGAATAAATCAAATCACAATGACTACCATATCACTAACACCAAACACTCCACTGTACATCGCATATGTTGAATAGGTCATGTGCAAGAAATAAATGAAGGGGGAACATTTTCTGCAAAGTTGCAGCATGTTCAGATGAAAACTCTTCCCATAAAAACATGATCCTCACCGGAGTTAATTCATTTTATCAGTGCATGGCAGCACTAAAAATGTAATTCTGCTGTTTCATTTTCAAAAGTCATAAGTCACAGATAACCATTAATGCAGCATGAATTGATCGATCTATTAAACTATTGTCATTGTGTTTGCAAGAAAGAGGGAAGAACAATCACCAAGAACCCTGTTGCGCATGAAACTCCTTTCTCGTTGCTGAGCATTTGAGGTCTTATCAGGTAAACATGTGCCTGTCTCCGGCGAAGTGCACTCTTCGCTGTCTACAAAAGAAGAAAACAACTCCATAAGTAATAAAGATGCTGCTCAATTTAATGTGCCATGTGAGGTGTCTGCACCATACATGAGGATTCAGAAGAAGACTAAGACTGACCTAAGCCATATTTAGGCTGTGATTTAGTTCGGCTGATAGGCCAATAGTGAATAGTGTTTTCTGCGATTATTTGAATTTTTTTGCTCTTCGCTGTTGACTCAAAAATCATGATTTAGTTGAGAATTTAAAAAATTGTCAATAGTGAATAGTCCGACAATGCTCCAGGGTGTTCAAAAAATGCGAGAATAATTTATTTTCATTACAAAAAATTAATAGTGAACCTCCTGCAACCACAAAAATGAATGACATCGACAGACGGACGGAGCTACGTACGTAAGTACAAAAAAATGACATCGATGGGCGGACGTTTATGTTGGGGACCAACTCGGCACCGTCCAAGTGCCGGCACTGGACGCGATTTTTCGCCCATTGCCGGCACTGGGACGTGTCAGTCCCCAAATCGTCACTGACTGATTTCGGTGCCGGTCTGGGGACGAATGATGATCGAGATAGCAATGTAGCTGTAGTAAAATTTTGGATTCTCATTCTGACGTAGGTAAATAGGCCATG